>PVIH01021380.1:0-29881 GCA_004025045.1 Sigmodon hispidus | reverse complement strand
AATAAACCCAACATGGCTTCCTGGCAGCATGTCAGCGCGCCCATCCTTCCACACACGAAATTCTAACACCGAAGACAGCTGAAGGTAATTTTGACTCAGACTTTGCACATTCACAAAGTTCTGCTCAGTCAGTCATCCTTGTGATTAGTAACAGACATGCCTTATTTTTTCCTGGCAACTTGACTGTAGGCATTGTAGAGAGAGGCCCACCCAAATGTACACAGCTACATCTCATTGTGTCCCCCTGGCTTTTCTCTCAGAATTCATTTTCTCATTAGGCAGGGGTTTTGAGTTTTGATGACTCTACCTTTTTCACCTTCATCCATTGGAAGAATGATCTGCATTTTCTACTCCCGGTGTTCTGTTCCCATTCTAGAACTACATTCCGGATGTTCACACCATGCTGACTATGGAGTCTCGCTCATTCTAAGTGCCTCTTCTCAATGACCTGAGGTGACACTGGTGTGCATTCATGTGTGAGGGAGGGCTTCCGATTACAGACTGCCTCTGAGAGAGAACTCTAAATTCGTTTCATTGAAAAGAATTGAGGAAATTAAAAGCACCCCCTTTTTTTCTGTAGATTTGATGGTAGCCAGAAAACCTTTGTTAACTCAGAAACGCTAAGTGATAACATTTAATTAGCATGGATTATTAATAGCCAGCTGCCTGGAGTTACACAGGCGCAAACTCAAGTTTCTGTGTGACTGCTGAGGATGTCTTTTGTGCCTCTTTGTGACAGGGTTCTTCGGATCTTGCTTTCTTGGAGAGCTGGTTCTTAGGGGAGTAGACTGAGGGGCCAAAGGAAAGGTACCGAGAGGTGTCAATTCATGTGTCCTGCTGTCTTCTTGCTGGTGAAGGCCAGTTTGACTGTGGCTGGGGTCCCACTTTAAGACTGATTAAGCCAACACAGGTGTGCTCACTTCAGACCTCTAGTAGGGAGGGGTGCAGCAGCAGGCCTGTGTGCTCAATCCTGGTAAGTCAGCTTGACGCAGTAGGGTCATCTGGGGAGAGGAGACCCAGTCGAGGGGCCTCTGGTGCATTTTTCTTTTGATGAATGATTGATATAGGAGTGCCTAGTCCAATGTGGGCAGTGCCAACATGGGCTGGTGCTGCTGGGTGGTATAAGATATAAGCAGGCTGAATAAACCAAGAGAAGCAAGCCAGAAAGCAGCATGACTCTGCGCCTCTGCTTCAGTTCCTGCTTCCAGAGTCCTGCCGTGAGCTCCTGCCCCAACTTCCATCAAAGAACTTTATTATGAATTATGAAAGCCCAGTCTTAGCTTATGCTTGTGCCATTAGCTCTTAAAACTTAATTTAACCTGTTTCTATTCCTTTACATTTTGATATAAAGGCTTTTTACTTTTTGCCTTTCTTTCAGTATGTCCTGCTTTCCTGATTTCTGTGTGTCTGGCTGTCTGGCCCCTGGCCTCTCTTTTTCTTTCTATCTCTCTGGAGCCTTCATCCCTCCTCCTCCACTCTCTCTGCCTGGAAGTCCGCCTCTACCTCCTGCCTAGCTATTGGCCATTTGACTTTTTATTAGACCAATCAGATACCTTAAGCAGGCAAGGTAAACAAATGCAACACATCTTTACACAGTTAAGCTAATATTCTGCAATATAAACAAATGCATCACATCTTTAATATTCCACAACACAAACATTTTCCTTCCCAAGCTGTTTTTGGTAAGAGTGTGCTATCCCAGCAACAGAAACCAAACTGGAACTCTCTAGTTACCATGTTATGGCTGGGGACAGGGAGAAATATAACACTCTATAGTGTATCCAGAAGTCTCTGGCCCAACCTAGACCCAAAGTCTAAATGAATCTCTCTTATCCGAGGCCTAGCCTAGCTTGAGGTTTGGACCTGCAGCCCTGCTTGGTCTCAAATAATCACACAAAGGCTTCTGTTAATTACATGCTGTTTGTCCTATGGCTCAGGCTTATTGCTAGCCAGCTCTCACATCTTAACCTGTTTTTATTAATCTGTCTTGTCACGTGGCTTGTGGCTTACCTGTACTTTATTACATCTTGCTTCTTCGGTGGCTAGATCAGGTTTTTCTTGATTTTGCCTTTCTTCCCTTTATCTATGCTTAGATTTCCCACCTGATGATAAGCTGGCTTACCAGCCAAAACAGTTTGTTTATTATCCAATGATAATTGACAGCGTACAAAAAGATATCCCACATCACTATAATCTTCATGCAGCTAGTCAGGGATCTCCAAGAAACAGAGCACAGGGTGGTCTATCTTCCTCAGGATGCCACGCAGCCTTCAGAAGGATGACCAAGGCCCACATCATGGTGCAGAATCAACTCTCTTGGGAGTCTGATGACATACATATTTTAAAATAGTCCAGAAAATATCTTCATTGCAAAGTCTCCACAAGTATTTAACCAAAAACCAAAGTGCTGTGTCCTGAGCAAGTGGAGACATAAAACATGACCTGTGTATTCAGCCCTTCTGGGAGGTGGGACTGGGGTTCATTTGCTATGCCATCTCCAGACACGTGTTCTACAGTCACTCTCGCTTTTACAAAGGCCAAGGGCTAGTGCTGTCCCTGTCTTTTCCTGGTGGTGCAGACCAGCCACGACAGCCATGTCTAAACCTTGTTCTGGTGATTCACCTCAGCAGGGCTGTTCAGCAATGGGGCACACACTCCTAACTGCATGATGTACTTCCTTGGGACTCCATTACCCCATCTGTGTGGTGTGCACAGGCAGAAAGGCTTTATGGGAAGTTCAGGAATCAGGCACATCCAAAGCATCACTCTTGTCATTTGAAAGAACTATGTTGCTTTTCCTATTTCTCCATCTTGCTTAAGGCTTTTTGTGCTTTAAATCTCCAAATGTACAAAGTGTTACAGCAGCCCTGGCTCCCTGCCTTCTCCCTGGGGTAGTAATCCCAGGTCCCTGAGGACTCCGTGTCACAGATTGTTTATCACAGCAAAGGCCAGGAGAGGAAAGAGTTAGCAAGGCTTCTGCTCACCAGCCTGGAGTGCCAACAAAGGACTGGTTTTCTGTTGCGATAAAGCTACCAACCTTGCAAATGGAATCTCCTATTTGAATGAATTGTCAGTAAATTCTTTTGTGATAAGGACATGGTAAGCATGTTTCAAGAAAAGAATATTTTCATACAGGAGAGCAGGCTCTGCACCCTGTCTGGGCACAGCTGCCCTCCCCCTTTGTCTGTCGTGTGGCCATATGGGCAAAGGAAAGATCCACACACAGACACCAATGGCAGGTAAGATTCGGGATCAGTGAGGGGGCTAGCCCTGCCTCTCACCAGCTGCAGCACACAGGAGGAGGGGCTCTGCAACGTGCCTTGATAGCACACTAGAGCTGCTGATCCTGCTGTTGGGGCACAGGTGAGTCAGCCCTGAGAGTGTGAGAGCTGGAGAGCTCTGCCCCCCCCCCACCCCACCCATATACATCCTTCAGCAGTCCAGAGAGAGGGCCCTGCACCTTGGCAGAGCAAAACAGCAGGAATGGCCCTGGTCCTTGCTGCAGGCTGTCTTGGATGTGCTAGCTGAGGCAGTGCTGGGGTGGTGACAATGGGGAAAAGATGGTGAGCTAACCAACACAGCTACCACGCAGACCCACCCAGGGCTATGAGCTGGCTCACCCTGCATCCACTGCATCCATGAACTGCTGGAGCAAGTGAAGGGGATACACTTATGACACAGGACAGCAGGACATCCAAGAGGAGCCCAGGGGAAGCCCACCATCATAGTATAGCCATCCAAGAGGAGTCCAGAGGGAGCCCACCATCACAGTGTAGCCATCCAAGAGGAGCCCAGGGAGAGCCCACCATCACAGTGTAGCAGAAGCCAAGGCCCGACCAGACCAGTGACGCCTGGCAATGAGCACTTACAAATAAAGATGAATGAGCTAAAGGGCAAACTATGTGACTTGATGGGCCACGCTCAAGCTTCCACTATGAGATTCTTCTCCTTTGTTTCTTTGTTTTGTTTTGTTTTTTAATTTTGTTTTGTTTTGGAGGGAGGTTGCATGGACAAAGAGCAGAAGTAAGGGGACAGGGAGCTAAGTGGTCTCTGGATAGATAATGAAAAAAATCCCCTGAGAACCAATAAAGGTGGAGCGAAGAAGGGGGGATATTTTGCCATTTACTATCATAAAGGCAACAATCTGGTTTTGTTTTCTTTTTTGCAAAACAACTTTGTTTAAAGGAACATCTCAGTTTCCTTTCAGCTGCAAACTTGTTTGTAGCCTGAGAAGAAATAAGATCCAGCTGATGGCTCCTCTGACAAAGGGACACTTACGGGGACAGCCTCTGAGGCATGGCAAAGCAGGTTTTTGGCAGCTTTTGTAAGCTATGGGGACAGGAAGTGTAGCTGTCCCACTGCCCGTGTGGAGATGCCAGTGCTCCTGGAAGAGCAGTGGCTTGGACAAGGGCATCTGGAACAATAGTTAAACCAGATTCTAGCATCTGCTTCTTCAGCTGGGGTTCTTCCCCATCCACAGTGAGGTCTGCTGTTCTCCGAGGTCAGGTCTTGTTTCAGGAGCCCAGTCTGTCCACTTTGTGCTCCCATCTAATCCATAAAGGCAGGCTGAGCTCTGAACTGGTCCTAGACAGATACAATGCAATGTTTATCTTTTTAATTTTTTTTGTAGGAGATATTAAGGGCTCTGGGCATCTAGGCAAGTGGTCTCCAACTAAAGCACATTCTCAGACCTCACAGTTTGTCTTAGACACCCCCCTCATATCAAACTTTCTTATTGCCTGCTTGTGTGAAGTTTTAGCCAATCAGTGGCTTCACTAATACCTTGCTGCCTATCCAGGGAGCTATTACCTGGGTCATATTTCTTTTGAGATTCTTACATACGTTCTTTCTTATTCTTTGAGAATTTCATATATATATATATGCAATAAATTTTGATCATATTTAGCCTCTGTTTCTTTCCCCTGCAGCTCTATCTTGACCCTCCAACACAGACTCTTCCAAGTCTGTGTCATGTTTTATATAGCAGAGAGAGAGAGAGAGAGAGAGAGAGAGAGAGAGAGAGAGAGAGAGAGAGAGAGATTCTATTGAGTCCAGAATCTCACAGGTAAAAAGCTTGGCCTCTGGCTGCTGTTGCTACCTTGGGAGGTGAGAACTTTCAGAGGCATGGCTTCTTTGGAGGGAGTGAATCACGGGGCACATGATTGGATGACACACTTGGTCCCTGATTGTTTCTCCTTTTTCTCCGTGCTTCATGTCTACCATGTAGTGAACAGTATCTGACTCCATGTCATCACCATGATGTTTTGGGATGTCTTTCTGTATGCCATGAATGTGCTTTATTGCCATTTGTTAATAAAGAGGCTATTTGGCCCATGGCAAGGCAACTTAGACGCAGGAGGGAAATCCAAGCAGAGATAATGGAGGAGGGTAGAGTCATGGATACTTCAGGGGCATCACAGAAAGCAAGATGTAATGGAATACAAGTAAAGCCACAGAGCAATGTGCCAATACACAGATTAATGAACATGGGTTAACTTGTAAGAGCTTGTTGGTAATGAGCCTGAGCCATAGGCCTAACAGCTTGTAATTAAAATAAGCCTCTGAATAATTATTTTATAAGAAGCTGCAGGAGCATGGGTGGGAGAGCTTTATTTGAACCTTGTGCCAGGACGAGACAGAAAAGCATTCTGAGTACACAGAATCAACCCATGACCCTCTATTGATCAAGTCAGCATTTGCTGGGTTGCTGCTTCCTTGAGTACAGTTTTTAAAGGACAGAAGACAGTAACTGTGGCAACTACAGAGAGGGTAACATTTCAGTCAAGAGGGCTGTCGCTGTCCTTTAAATCACATGCAGGAGGACATCCACTTTCTCTGTGCACTGGTGGATTGATTATATCTGAATCATTCATGCAGGCTTCATTCTCTAATACTCAGAAATCTCCAGGGAGCAGAGCAGTCAGTGGTGAGTACCATCTTTTTACTAGGAAAACAATGGTATCTGTGCACTGTTCTAAAGATGAGGGTCAGGACTCCATCCTGCTCATCCAAAAACCTGTCTTAGTGTTGACCCTGAGTCTCTGCCTGCTTTGCCCCTCTTTGGTTACAGAGGGCTGAGCCCACACTCACCAGGAGCAGGGCCCAGAGTCCAGATCAGAGACTTTGACTTCTATTATGTGTCCATCCCTCTAATCAGGCTCTCACCTCCCACACTCAGATTCCCTCTCTCCTGCCTCTGATTCCTTACTCTGTGCTGTTTGTCTTCACATACAAAGAACAGAATTTCAGATGTGAAGAGGAAAATGGATGGTAATCATTACAGATGACCCACTGGAAAATAAGCCGCTGGCTTATTCATTTGCTCACACAAAGGTAACCCTTGTGTCATGCTCTGCTGCAGTGAGGAGTGCATTCAAACATAATTCCCCATGATTACCCTTTGATTGGAGATTCTTTAACCGGCTTCTTTTGGGTACTTTGAGCACATAAACAAACTGCCTACAAGAAAATCCTGTCCATCAGACCCTCCTTCCTCTTGCATGAAGAGTCTACTTTGCAGACAAACATTGTCTCCCCAGTTAAAATGGCAAGAAAGAAACTTCACAGTTGAGACAAATCTGGGGAAAACACTTTGTCTATGAAATTGTTCTGAGTCAAATGTATTTCCTTCCCCAGGAAAAACTAGATAATAGGTGAATAATAACTCATCTTATGCAATTAAATGATTAAATTGGAAGCAGAAGCATTGAGCTACAGGCAGCTGCATTTGAAGCCAGCTTAATGAAGGCTTTGAGTTAATACTAAAGAGACAGGGAGTCAGGCTGAATGGAGCTGACTTTTATCATGATTTAAGGGTCCTCACTCTGAAGTCCTGAATGGGGTGCAGGGGTCTGTGAACTCTTGGCAATCTGAAGGTGTTTGTAACTATATGGGATTTTTTTTTCCTGGCCCATGATCCACAAGCTGGAAAGAAGTCTAGGAATTACCATCCCATGAAGATCCTCTTGGAGCAGTGAACAAGTTAGGATAGAACTGTACCAGTGGGATCCTTGTGTTTATGTGATCAAAGATATGCGTTTGAAGTTTGTTTTTTTTTTTTTCAAAATAACATCAAGTCAGGTCTGTATGGATAGTTAAAAGCTCGATTAGAGAGAGAAATTAAAGAATAGCTGAAAATTGAATTTAGACAATTCCTCAGTACAAAAAAAAAAAACAAAACAAAAAAAAAACAAAGCATCTTCGCATCTCAATAAAACAAAAATACTCTACATAAAGCACAATGTAAACATTTCTACATAGTAGGTAGCCTTCTTTGGGGCCATGCAGAGACTCAAGCTCCTTGCATCCTATCTGACTTCCAATGGCCTTGCAGTCCTCTGTGAGGGTTCCTATATTTAAACAATAGATACAGGAACATGAGTGAAAGTGTCACTTCTATCCATATTTCTTCAGTCCAAATTCAATCAGATGGCCAGTGCACTATCGAGTAGGGAGGCTGGGAAATGTAGTCTTTATAGTTGGGGGGAGGTGAAGAACTTCTATCCTACCTGCTTAATGAAGCAACACCAACACAGTGTCTAGGATTGCATAAAACAAACTGTTCTGGAAACTGGAAGAAAACCCAATGTCACAGAAAGAGTCATCCTCAGATGACATGCAGGAGAGGTGGGTTTATAAGAAAGAGAAAGGTAGCCATGTGTGGTGGCACATACCTTCAATCTCAGCCTTTGGTAGGCAGAGACAGGCAAATCCCTGAGTGCTGGGACAGCCTGGTTTACATTTCAGGCTATCTGAGGATACAAAGTGAAACTCTGTCTCAAAAAAAAACAAAAAAAGAAAAGAACTGGAAAAGCATTCGGACAGCAAGGGTAGCCACAGTCATATACCATCCATGAGTGAGGCCCAAAAATAGGAGAGAGATTAAAATTAATTTTATAGTGGAGCCCTAACCACTGAACTTGCATTTACAAAGGCTAAGATTAAGCCTGGGGGCCTAGACCCAGAAAGATTAAGGAAATGAAAATGGGGTGACAGGGAGGTAGTCTAGACAGACTGTGATCTGTGTTGTTCAAGTTCTTGTAGAAGGTCAGGACTGGGTTTAGAAAAAGGCAGAGGTATCAATGGGTCAGATGGAAGGAGAGACACACAGGAACCAGGAAAGGCCTGGCCTGACTTACCCTTTATGTTGTCAATATGCCAGGGTGTGGTGGCACATACTTTTAAACCCAGCAAAGGAGGCAGAGAAAAGCAGATCTCTGTGAGCTTAAGGCCAGCCTGGTCTATACAGTGAGCTGAAGGCCTAGCCAGAGCTACAGAGTGAGACCCTGTCTCAAATAAGAATAACAATAAAAATATTACCAATAACCTCTCTGTTTTGTCCCCAAAAGTTTAATATATACATACATATGTTCTCTCTCTCTCTCTCTCTCTCTCTCTCTCTCTCTCTCTCTGGATTAGAGTGCAACTCTAGGGAGTTGGTTCCACCACATGGGTCACAGGAATCAAACACATTGGTCAGACTTGGTGGCAAATTTCTTTGCCCACAGAGACATCTTACCACCCCCTTTCTCTTTTTTTTTTTTTAAAGATTGATTGATTGATTGATTGATTTTGTATACAGTATACAGAAGAGGGCACCAGACAGCATCATAGATGGTTGTGAGCCACCATGTGGTTGTTGGGAATTGAACTCAGGTCCTCTGGAAGAACAGCCAGCGCTCCCAACCTCTGAGCCATCTCTCCAGCCCCACCATCCCCTTTCTCAAAAGTGGACAGGCTCTAATGCAAAGTACTGAGATTTCTACAAACTGTGTCTCCAAGAAGAGTGTAAAGTCCTTACTGTCCATGTTGGAAATGTTCTCTGTGATGAAAATATGTACTCTGAGTTTCTTCAGTGGCTTGTGGAAAACATGTGTCCCTCCCTACTTGCTGGCCAGGGACAAACTGTACCCAATGTACCCAATGCAGTTCTCCTCTGCTCTGCAAAACCCTGCACCACATGGCACCATTATTTTCTTTGAGTAATAAAAACAGGGACGACCCAAGAAAGCCAATACATCAGACTGTCAGGATGCCAACATTATGCATATATTTTATTCACACTTGAATTTATGAATGGAAAGGAGATTTTGTGTTCCCATGCTACAAAGTGTTGTTTAAAAACAAGTACTACCAATTACTAGCTAATAGCTACAATTTGTAAACAGAAATATGAAGTAAAAGCAACAGGTACAATTCCTTTGGTATACCCAAGACATTTTTTTATGCTGTCATGAACTGTGAGTGCCGCCATTTTCCTCTCCGTGGCATGTGCCTTTGCCATACACCTGTTTTTCTCACTTGACTGCTGGTGCTTCACCAGTCCATGAATGCAGCACACCGAAACCACCAAGCATTTCCAACTACAACCTGCCATCCACCTTTTGTTCTGTGATACATCACAACAGAAGGAAGCAAAATTGAAACTCATGTGTGCACATGTTCAATACTGACTGTCATGAAAAGCTTTTCACCTGCTGCTCATCACCATCATACATAATAACCATTCAACTCCCTCAACTAGCAGCATGTCAATCACTGAGCCGGAAGTTCAAAGTGTAGACAAACAAAATTCTGGGATGCTATTTCCATTTGAGGTTTCTAGCTCAAATGGTTCCAGTTGACGATACTCAAATGTCACGCGATTAATGTGTTTTCCACTGGAGACCATGCGCACCACAGCATTGTCACAGCTGATTTTCATCTGAGCTGTAATTGATGGGGGAAAAATAATAAGCGTTTTTCAACAGGTTATAGAACATACAGTAAAACCAGGGCTCTATGTAAGTTAGACATCATGCTCTCACATAGTCAAATCACTCTCAGTCAAAGCATCTTTTTTTTTAAAAAAAAAAAAAAAAAAAAAAAAACTATATAGCTAGTAGTAGAATTATAAACTGGGTCCAGCTTTTCTCTGCACATACAGGACACCAGGGGACAAGAAAAGCTGGCAAGAAGGAGGCTTTGACCTTCATCCTGTCTTCCTGTCTGCAATGCTTATGAAGCAAAGGGGACAGTGGTGACCAGTGAATTCTGCCCCCTGCTGGCCTTTCAGGGCACAGTACTGACCTCTAGGGAGAGGTCGGAAAGCTGCCAGGGCAGCTAAGGGTGGGAACAGACTCTGGGGTTTTAGGTGGCAGTGCAGAGAGGAGGTATTGTGACGTTTGGTGTTTGTGTGGACTAGAAAATTCCGTTTATTACACCCTAAGTGTACATAATGACTACATTTTACACATAAGTGAAAACTCATTTGCACAGAGTGTGTACACACTGAACAGGCCAGCTTTTGTTCGTGGTTCTCAACCTTCCTAATCCTTTCACATAGTTCTTCATGTTGTGGTGACCCCCCCAACCATAAAATTATTTCACAACTATAATTTTGTTGTTATGAATCATAATGCAAGTGTCTAATATGCAGGATATCTAATATGCATTCGACCCTAAAGTGGCCGAGACCTACAGGTTGAGAATCAGTTTTCTATTATTTTCCAACACCTTTCAAAATGTCCTGGTATGGAATAACTTCAAATACTCTCGCTTGGCTTACATCCAATATTTTTATTGTCTGAACAGGCACTTGACACCTGCTTGTCGCTTCTCCTGGCAGATGTGCCCAAGAAGCTCACAATGAAAGTCTTATCATTTTCATTAAAAACACTTTCCATTTATTTCCATAGCTACAGTTTGATTCCTGACAAACGTTTTATCTGCCCTGTAATAATTCTTTCTGCGATTTTAATTTTCTCCGTCTCTCCCTCATACTTGGTATCTATAGGTTATTTCTCAATTCTGACACATGCTACCACTATCTCCATGTCACAGATGCCTCGAAGACACATCCCTAGGTGCAAATGAAGTGAAACAGCATGATACTGTCCGTCAGGTGGAAGTCTATTTGGAAGCATAAGTTTCAATCCTGATTTTTCTAAAATACAAATGTGAAAGAACCTAGATTAACTGCTGCCTGGAGGCCATGTTTATCTTTCTTTAGATAACAGGAAGGTTGTTGGGTTTTTTCCAGGTGTCACTCTGAATTTCAATCTACATAATATATCCTGTGTCTGTTAGTTAATGTGCACATTATTTGTTTTGACATAATTTCTAACAAAAATTCAGTTTAAAGGACAAAGTCTCAAATGGTGCTATGGTTTTGGAATAAACTTGTGCATGGAAACAGGAAAGGTGAAAGAGGAAAAAAAGCATCATATACCAGACAAGGAGGTCAGTGGGAAAGCATTTGGTGTGTGTATGAGACTCCCTATCACCCCACAAATAAATGAACAAGAAAAAAATTTTAAAAACAAAAAATAAACCTAAAGTGTCTAAAATGAACCAAAAAGTGGTATAAGTCAACCTTTAAGTCACTTAACATTGGTTTAATTGTGTCCATAATTTAGTGAAAGCAGTTTTGTGTCCTTCCTAGCAACTAACCTAAGTCTGATAATTCAAGCAGAAATAAGATGGCTTCCATTATTTAATTTGAAGTCCCAGCACTCTTCAATTCGATTGTATCTTTTTACTCCACTCAAACATATGTCCCTAAAGGCCGTTTCTCACAGCAGCCCTGGATTCATGTAGTGCCTCTGAAGGTGGGGGCAGAAAACCACCGGTGTGACTGCTTATGTTGGAGTAAAGGATGAAGGTGTAAAAAGATTCCTCTGGGCATGCTCCTGTGCACCTATGGGCCCAGCACTCCAGAGTTCAAGGCCAACCTGGGCTACTTACTGAGACTCTCCCTCAAAAAAAAAAAAAAAAAAAAAAAAATCTTCTTGGTTCAGGAAAGTAAGTTTAGCCACCTTTTAGGAAGTGCTCTTTGCCTCAGTGAGAGAGCTTGCCTTATCCTGTCCTACCTGACTTATGGAGACATTTTCATGCCCATAAATCTGAGGAAGGGAGGCTCATCGGTTGGGGGCACTGACTGTTCTTCTGGAGGACCTGAGTTTGATTCCCAGCATCCACATGGCAGCTAGCAGCTGTCTGTGGTTCTGGGATGTGACACCCTTGCACAGTTATGCATGTGGGCAGGACACCAATTCACATAAAATAAATATTTAAAAAAAATCTGAGCTGGGGCAGGACATACCACGTGGGTATTCTGGACTGGCTGTGTGCATAAATTCTCTTTCAGAGCTGTTTTGTTTACTGGGGGCTCAGAGAGAGAAAGTACTGGCTCTGTGACCTTAGTGTAAACATCAGGATACAGCGGTCTGCTTTGAAACTGGTACCTCGTTGGAGATGGGTCTGTGAGGTACAAGAGCAGGGTTCTCTGATGGGAATGGTTTGTGCCGTTTGGCACTGGTGTTCATTGTTTTTGGTCTTAATTTGTCTCTTTCCAGATTACCAATGATTCCTATAGCCTAAAGTACAGGTGTGAATTGTTCTATGGAAGCTTCCCTCACCACATACAAATATTAGTATGGTTCTGAGGTCAGTAGTTCAGACCCAACCTCACACACCTCAGCTTGAGCATCCTCATTGGTCCCAGGCAAGGCAGAGCTGGCCCCATATGGCAGCTGCATCCTGAAGTAGCTTTGTATTAATGATAATTAAATGAAATTTCAGAATTTGCCTCTGGGAAGCGACAGCCCTTGAGAGACTAGTGTAGTTGCTGAAAGTAGGAAACTCAGGGGCTCAGAGGTGCTCCAGAAATCTTGCTGCTTTGCAACCTATATGCTGTAAATAATCCAGCCTCATACATATGTGTGTACATATCATATATATGCATCAATAATATTTATATATATACTTACACATGTATGCATACATGAGAATATGTCATCTACAGGTGGCAAAGTGATTTAGTTTTTATTTCATTATTATACTGTTACAGATCACAGATGCTTTTGCCATTTGAACTTTTAGACTCAAGAGGATAAAAGCAGAAATCTTCCCTAAAGTGGAGAAATATTGTCTTTTTCATAGTTTTCCCTAAATACACATCCTAGCTGCTCTATAGGTTTCTGTTGATGCTGCTAACTTAGGTAATACATTCTGATACTATACAGAGACTCTAAAGTAAAATTCTCACATTGGCTTGACCTATAAAACAATTTTTTGGTAGAATTTACCTTCCTATATATTAAAGTTGGTATTTTATTTGAGGGGGTCACCTTGATAGCAACATAAATGACAAGTGAAAAAGTGTCTCACCAGGGCCATGAAAGGGGAAGCACAGGTCTGCTAACGGCATCATCTTGGAGGGGTCCAGTCCAGTCCCTCCCAACAGCTCCACGAAGTCACCAGACCCACTACAGCCAGCCGTGGGTGTCTACGAGAGTGGACAGAGCAAGATGTGGGTAAACCTATTACAGAGGCCAAACTAAGTTAGAGGGAACAGTGAATACACTCTGCCAGCCTGTGACCACTGTGCCTTTGACTTCAACATCAGAAACACCAGAAATTGTTTAAGGGGAAAAAAAAAAGAAACAAAACAACTCCCAAGAATCAGTTTTCTAAACCAGTCAATTAGTCATTTTTTAATGTACATGCTCTTTTTAGGGGCTAAATTCAATGAGTGGCAAAATAAAACTGAAATTTGTAAGCTCAGAATAAGATGTATGAACAGGACTTGAGGGTGCTGTACACACGCTGGGTCTTATGTGGAGCTTAATGCACACCGTCAGATTAAAGGAACCCCAGTCACTTGCAGTTTATAATTATATTATAATTTGTATATTTAAACCCTATGTTCTCCCTTGGCTCGCTTCCTGGCCTCTTGCTAATAAAGAAATATTTCTGTTCTTGGAACCTGTCTCTTCTCCAAGTAAGGATTTAGATTGCTCATGGGTATATTTTTAAAAAGAACAGAACCATGATTAGTGGCTCAAGTTAGTCAAATTTACCACTTACTCTTCTCTCAGTGAAAACAAATCCATTTCATGGTACTCAGAAGAATTCATTCTAAGCCTCTGGAAACGTCACTTCCTGTGTTCCCCAACCCTTCACTGTTCTCAGCCTCACTCAACACACAGAAAGAGCATTCTCCATCCCAAACGTTGCACTTGACCCCAGCTACACATACTCAGGTTAGCTTTGAGCTCATGTGCAAATGAGTCTGAAATTCTTAATGAAATGTAATCGCAGCTCCACATTTTCATTTTGCACTGTCTCTCACCATCCATGTAACCTGCAACCATGTTATTCATTGATGTGTACTCATTAGGAAATCTGGTGGTATGTGGCAGGTGGCCAGAAGTTAACCATATAAACCCCAACACATGGGAGCCAAAACCTAAAACTGGATACTTTAAACATCCATCCATGCAGGTGCGTGCACACATATCAGACAGTTAGAAAGACACTGAAATGTGATGGAAACTAAAATTAAAACATTATATAATGGCAAGTATTTGGCTAAGAAAAGGAAACAGCAGGAGCTGCTTATGTTTAAAGTACCTACTATGTACATGGCTGTATACTTAGTTACTTCAAACATAATTTCATTGCATGATGAAATAAAGATTTAATTAGGTCCACTGTGCACTAGTTTGTGAACTGAGAGTCAAATAAGCTATTTAGGAATGAAAGAACATAATTGCCTTTCCCAGGAGTAGATAGGCGGAAGTTTCCACTTGGTGAACGGTGACATCTCTCTCCACTTGGTAATTCTCTTAGGTTTTTTTCTCATAAACAGTAGCAGAGAGTGAGCTACAGAGGTGCCTGTCTAGGGGTGTGGGCCTCTTTGTAGCTCCTGCATGTCTTTGTTGAAATTTTAAGCTCCTTAGTCTCTTGCCAGACTAAGACCCTGTGCCAAAGGTACAGAGCAGCTTGTTAAACTGGAAGTAAAGTCACCACTGTTCATTATGAACGCTTGAAGTCTCTCCCCAACACACAAGAAAGCTGAAGTGCTTACAAAATGACCCTCAGTGGTTCTCTAACAATGACCAAAGAGTTATCTCACAGGGGCCATTCATCAGGTGGGAGCCAGAGTGACCTTCAGACAGCACACACCAGGCCCTTTCCTCTGCACCTCTGGACACACCTTCTTCAATGGACAGAGACAGCACCCTCTGCACTGCCCACCCCCCTCCTGTCTTCGCTCTTTCCTGTTTCTAGGAGCCAACAAGCCTGTTTCTGCCTAGTAGCATTGTTCCCTCTGCTCCTTCTTCTTTCCATGGCCGCTGCTCCTTCTGGTCTATTGCTCTAGTCAAACCTTACGCATCTTCTCAGAAGTTTCCTGACTACATTGTCTCAGGCCATTCTCTTTGTTTATCCATTTTCCTGCTCCTGTCTATCAAACTACTGTGCTGCATTTTCTGTACAGACTTAACATGATTTCAAATATGTGATAATTTTGCCTGTCATCCCACTAAAAAATACACTTTCTATGAGCAGGACCTGCCTTGTTCATCACTTAGTTTTAGAATCTAGAATAGTCCCTCATACAAAGAAATTTTGTTATTGTTGTTATTAATTTGGTGATAGTAGTTAAGGGAGGAAGGATCATGCTACATAGCCCAGGCTAGCCTGGCACAAGGGGTTGTACTATCTCAGTCTCTCAGTGCTGAGATTACAAGTGTAAGTGACCATACCTGGCTCTCAATACACGGGCCACAAAAAGCAGATTTTAGAGGAACTGATGCCTTGAACACAGTAGGCTCTAAAATGTTAAGGGGAATCCCAAGACTGTCTTAGAGCTTCAATACCATGAGCACAGATTCCCCCATCTGTGACCACATCTTTCACATTCTAGATTGTACACAAAGAGTACCATGGCATACAAACACTATCAGGTTGGACCCACAGCACTCAGATATCCTTATCAAAGGACCACTTCTCCCAAGGTTCAACAATGAGGACGAAGACGAGGCAAAGGCACATGACTGTAGGGGCTGGAGGAAGTTGGGGAGAAATTATTTTTTTCAGTCCTCTCTCCCTGTTCCTTATCTAGTTTTCACAAAGATCTGTATGTTTGAGAATGCTGGCTGCCTCTGGTACCACCAGATGAATGTGTTATTTTAACTTAGGCCTATAAACAAGAAAAAGGAAATGAGTGTGACTCACAGAGAAGTCACTCTACGCAAATAGTTACAGTCAAGCCAGCATTCATTTTTAAGGCCTATTC
The DNA here is from genome assembly GCA_004025045.1 of Sigmodon hispidus. Taxonomy (NCBI): domain Eukaryota; kingdom Metazoa; phylum Chordata; class Mammalia; order Rodentia; family Cricetidae; genus Sigmodon; species Sigmodon hispidus. The sequence continues at coordinate 13,818 of PVIH01021380.1, read as the reverse complement.
AGAAATTGATATGAAAGCAAGTTGGTAGGATTTTCACAGCTAATTTTTTTTGGCAAAATGTCATATAACATGTTTTTTAAGACTTTATCGCTTTCTGCAATATCAAAATCCAAGTTCATATTTTATGCCACGGTAAGCATTCTTTCATAGCACCATAGTCAATGACAGAGACTTCCTTCATGTCAAAAGAAAATTCCAATAATCAGGAAAGCAGCTGTGTGGGTGAGTCACAGAGGCTCGGCTAGGAGAGGGAAGTACAAGAGCATTCGATTGTAATTACATACTGCAGCTTTACCAAATGAAAGCATTTCCTATGTCACTAGAGTTGTCAGAACGGGCACCTGAGTGTTTGCCTCCAGCGTGACTGAAATAGACTTGGATGAAGCCAGTGCCTCACACCGGAGACTATGGTTCCAGCTTCCTGACACAAGGTGTGTTTGGGCTCTGATAAAACCAGTGGCCTTACCAAATGGCGAAGGAGCAAACAAGCCACTGACCTTTAACTGAAGGCCATGCCAGTGTCCCAGGGTGAGATCAGAGATTCTGATTGCCACAGGGTAGATGATGGAGAAGCTACAGTTTTGGTGCTGGTGTGGGACCACCAGAGTAAACCTTCCGCTTGGGGTCTGGGAGATGACGTTGCAAGCTTTAGGGTGAAAAATAGTTACAGTTACATTATTTAGAGTGCTGTGGGTGTTTTAAAATATAAATTCATGACATCTTTATTCTAGAATTCAGTTCATGGTCTAGTATATATGTCCAACCTGGGGTCCACTGAACACATGTGCCCAAGATAGTTATGAATGAGGCCAACCATATTTATAGACTACATTCTTAAATCCCCAAAATTCAAAAAGTGGGTCTCTCTGGTTAGGTTTTGTGCCTAAGGAGAAGAAACAATGATAATCTATCACAATGAGCATGTGGAGAAAGGGAGGAGGTGGGGAATGGAACTCGTCAGTGATGTGTGGATGTGTCAACAAGTGTTACCTGTAAGGGGGCTTCTCACCTTTGTCTTTGGTTTACAAAAGTCGTAAGGTAGGAACTCTTACCCATCATGCCTCACAGTAGTTCCAGGAGAACTTTTATTAAGGTGGGTCTAGGACTAAGCTGAGAGAATAAGGCTTAGAAGTGAAGCCAGAACTAATGCTGTGGAAACCCTTACCCTAGAATTTGGAGCCATGCAGTTATTGTTTTAAAACAATAAAGCCATAAGTAATTTTCATGATCATGCCAAAAGAAGGTAAGAATAAAGCAGACAACAGTTTTATATCTAACACTTATTTGCTGGGTGTTGGGTACATTTTCTGTTAACTAAATGGCCAATTTTTAAATCTTGGTAGTTATAAGAGTTTCCGAAGTTTTTTCTTTTTTTTTTATTTCAAGTCTAAAGTTACAACCAAGTTATTCTTCTATGAAACAGAGGCATGGAATTGCCTTTGAGCTAACCCACCTCCTTATATTTTTTATTACACTTAATTTTAGAAAGAAGTAAAATTCCTTGACAGTTCTAAAAGACATCTTCTGATTTTTTACCAAGCAGATTCTAGGAAAAATGTGTCCTTTCCAATTATTTGACTTTTCAGATAGCCTCAGGATCTCTCCCTGATGCTGGAATTTAAACTCACGTTTTGTGCATCCTCAAACAAGCGCTTTACTACTTAACCATGACCCTAGCTCCCAGGATTTTCTCCTAATGAGAAAATAAGTGGACATGTGAACTTATTTGTTCAAAATCACACTCTTTCATGTTCTTCTCTGTAGTTTCACAGTGTAGCCTGGGTCTTTCATTATTAGCAATGAACTGAGTTAGGGTGGTGGCCTTGTGGTAGAAGGGAACAGGGAGTCAGTCTGGTTCACTTCACTCCTTAGGGTATGACATCTGCCCACCTCTCTTACAAGCCTCCAGCCTTTGTTTACAAAGCTTTGTCACCAAATGATCTTTCAAGCTAATCCTGTATCTGAAGGATGGTTTGGGAGATTAAAGTGAGTTACTAAACCCATTGTAATGCAGAAAAATGAAGAGCAGAAAAAGACTTTGGAGGGAAAAATAGAATACTCTATATACCATATATTGGAGTATTGCCTAGCCTGGGAAATAAAGTAAAAAACTGTGATTTGATTTTCATAATAATGAATAAGAATTTCACAACATTTCTAGGTTTAAGTCCGTGAAGTAATATGACCTGAACTTTACAAAGCAGACAGGCCACCTCCCACCTAGGCAAGTCCTGTCTTTTCCTTGAGCTTACTTACGGAAGAGGTTGGGGTCTGTTTTGATGGTTATAGTGAATCCATTTCCTGGTTCATGGACTCGGAAGAAGACCATGGCCACATTCTGGGAAGATGTAATGCTTCTTCTGGTAAGACCACTCTCACAGAAATCTGTGTACCGCTTCATGGTGGGTAGAGGATGATCCTGAGAGCTTGGAAATTTCTCACCCTTGAGGATCCAGCCATCAAATACCTTCAAATGGTAATGATGATGATGATAAATAATAATAATAGTATAGACATAAACGGTTACTTTCGCCAACTTCTGAATCAGAATTTGTTGAGAAGAGGGGAACCGCCTACTCACAGCCTGCTTGCTTTTCATTCATCTATATTTTGAATGTGCAGGCTGGTTGCAAGTAATATTATCAATTAATCTTTTTCTGCATAAGCCTTCAAAGTTGCTAAGTTTATACTTTATCAAATAGTTTGGCAAAAGAAAATTATAGACAACACTGATTTTTTTGGTCTTTTTCACATTCAGATGCTCTCTACAGAGCTCTACTTGGATTTCATTGGACCTTAGCCAATTCTATTTTGCCTCTAGTCAGTGAAATGTGAACAGCAACAAATCCCAAAAAATAAAAAATAGCAACGACAAAAATCCTCTGGATATGATGGCGAATGTTTGAAATCCTAATACTGCAGAGGTGGAGGGGAAGCGTCATGAGTTTGTGGCCAACCTGGGGGATAGAGTGATTGTGTCAAAGTGATGAACAGTGTGGGGGGAGAAGCAGCAGCTTCTTTGCCAGTGGCTCACTCTTCAGATAAAAAAAAAAAATCATGGCCTCAAGTTATTTTAGATAGATAGAGAGAGAGAGAGAGAGAGAGAGAGAAAGAGAGAGAGAGAGATATGGTTGGTTGAATGTTGCAGTCAAGTGGTACTACCTAGTAAGCCATGTAAGACCTCATTGCTTCCTAAGTTAGCTTTGGGACAAAGGGTCAAAGTCAATTGACTCCACTCTCAAAATCACAGCAGGGCTCCATTTTAATGAGTCCATCACAGTAACATTACCAACAGCCTGGGTGCAAATTATTTCTATCAAGCTTGACAAGTTCCCAAATGGTTCTGCTTTGGAAGTTACAGGGTGATTGTTTCTTTGGGGCAGTAGAACTCCATCCAGCCTGGCTGCCCTGTGTGGTTGTGGAGACTTAAGCGGGGATGCTGTGCGGCATAGTGATTTTCCTCGGGGGTTCTTGCTTGTCTTAAGCCAGAACTCCCCTCAGAGTTCCCCCACGACCACTGCCCTGCTATCCCCAAATCCCATCAGCCAGGCTCCAGAAGAGCCTCTGTGCTCTTGGAAGAGCGAGGCGGGTTCAGATCTCAGATGGTAAGAGGAGAGACGTCGCCATCTAAGAGATTCTCACAATAGACTAAAGAGCTCCTGCTAATTATGTTTGCCGTGTTTCGTCTGCCCCAGGTTGCACCAGAGCATCTCACACTGCAAGCTCAAATGCTAGGAGTTGAGGAGCGCACAGGAGGGAAACTAAACTACTAGCGTCCAGAGACGCTGGACCTGCAGTGTGTGGGGTGAGATCCTCCCTTGGAATCTAGCTTCCTGGGTCTCCCACAGTGAGCTTCTGCGACGCAGGAACGTATTGGTTCAGAGTTGCCCCAGGTGGCCATGCTTAGGGGCACGCGCGGCTGCGGTTGAGTGGAGTGGGAACCCCCTCACCTTCAGGAAGTCCCCACCCTGGCAGTCAATGGAGACCAGGTCATAGTGGATGGTGATGAACTCCTCGGGTTCCCCGATGAAGAAGACAGCGCAGTTCAGCTGCGGCCGGTCGGCGGTGAAGGTGAACTGGCCAGGGAGGCTCAGCATGTCCAGGCACCCTGAGGGGGAACATGGAGCCGGGGTCCCCAGCTGCCTCCGGAAGCCGCTCTCAGCACGCCCCATTCCCGAGCTCTGCAGCGCGTGGTGCTCCATGCGGAGCTCCCGGTCTAGGCTGCACTGGATTCCCTTGCTCGGGCTTGGAAGGAGCCTTACAGACTCTGCAACCAGGAGGTCCCAGCCAGTCCCCAGCCGGAGATCTTGCAAGCCTAAGTGCAGAGCCCCAGCCTCCCGCCTCCCGGGCGCTCACATAGTAGAGCAGGACAGCCCCAACTCACGCAGAGCCCGGCGATACGGCTGCTCCCCGGTCAGGTCCCGCTTCAGATTGGCACCGAAGAGCAGGAAAGGGTCATAGTCCGCGGCTTCTTGCACCTAGCAAGGAAAGTAGATCCGGAAAAGTTCAGGGGAGGGAAAGAAAGTGGACCAGGAGCTGGGCACCCCCCTAAAAGCTCTGAGAAGCGGAGTCCGTATCTTCCCAAGTCTGGACACTACGAGGAAATCTTAGATTCTTTCCATGAGATCAGGGTACCCAAGCATCCTCAACAGCCAGCGAAAGCAAGCAGTTAGGATGCTCAAAACCCAGGAGAAAGCAAGTCTAGGAGAACCAGGGGAAAGAGGGTGCCACAAAGAGGAGAATATTAAACCCCTGCCTGCTGTCCCTGACTGAATACTCATGAGAAAGGTTTAAGGTTCAAATAAGAATTGCTCACCTCTAGGTAGCGGCTCTCTCCCCGTAGAGCTGTCAGGAGGATCAGGATGAAGTGACACTGGAGTTTGAAGTTCGGTGACATGCTGGCCTTGTCTCTGCAGCTGGTGCGCTCTGCTGCGGAGACCTTAGGCATTTCTTCCCACACCTTCACCCACGCTGGGAGCTCAAGGCTGCTAGGGTCTCTTTCCTGGGTTTCTTTTATAGAGCAGAAGAAAGGGGAGGCTCTCTACCCCTTAACTGATCCGAGCTTAGTTACCATGGGTTACCCTGCCTCGGTGACAAAATACGTGGCAATGACGAGGGTCCAGCTCTCAGCCACAAATATTGCAGCATGGCCCAGCATTATTCACGAAAAATCACTCCTATCATTAGAACCCAGTGGCCTGGACGTAAGAGATAAAGACTGAGGCAGAGACAGAGACGAAGGAAAGCATTTTATTTGGCCTTTCAAACATTACATTATATTCATATTATATATATTTAAGACATTTTCAATTTTGCAAAAGAAAGCGACAAAATTACAAATGTGCACAAAGTACCCATATACATATAACCTCATCATGGAGCCTAGTCATAAAACTGTGGATCGCATCCTGGTAGGAAAGGCCAGAGAGCAGTATCAACGTATCTACCACGCCTCTCCATAAGACACATGAGGTGTTTTCAACTTCAGATCTTTGACAGAATGTGGTTTTACAGAATATTGCAGAAATGAAATTTCAGGTTTTCTAAATTTTGCTTTTTTCTGGCCCTTATCAGCATTCCCTTAGTGAAAAGCAAGTGTCTATAGACCTCTGGATGCTGGTCAGCTGGGCCGCTCCTGACCTGGATGTTTCACTGTGGATATACTCCTGGACAGTTCACTGTAGCTAGGACTTTAGCCTCATTGCAATCACTGAGGATATGTCACTGAGAGCACGTCACTCCATTCTATGCTTCCAGATGCCTGGGTTAATTTGATTTACAGGATAAAGGCTAAAGATCCCCAAACTGATATGCAGGCCCAGCCAAATGGGTAGAAATCCAGACAGGAGTTATGTATAAACTTACTTAGGCAGAAGATATGGCTTCTGCTTTCTGTCCAGAGCTGTGGACAATGTGGAGGAGGAACCCTTTGGCTTCCCTACCCCCTTAAAGTAGATAATAAGTACTGCTAGAAAAATCAAACATAAGAGTACAATGTAAGGTTTTAATGGAAGAAAATAGTTATATTTGTTGTTTAAAAGTACTGAAAAATAACAATAATCTTATAATACCAGATTTTTTTTTGTTTTATGTGCATTGGTGTTTTGCTTGCATATATGTCTGTGTGAAGGTCTTGGATTCTCTAGAAGTGGAGTGAGAGACAGTAGTGAGCTGTCATGTGGGTGCTGAGAGTCGATCCTGGATCCTCTGAAAGAGCAGTCAGTGCTCCTAACCACTGAGCCATCTCTCGAGCCCCATGATGTTTTTATATTTGAGACAGTATTGAGCTCTGCACGGGTTGTGTCTCAGGATTTTTATCTGGAGGTTTACCTATCCTGGTCTGGTGCTATAAACAGTCCTTAGATCAGACTATGGGGCAGAAAGAACACACAAAGGTCATGAGCACTGCCCACCACACCCTTCCCTGCACCCTCCACACTGTTTACATATCTGAATTTCAGATGGAGATACAGAACCCTGATAGAGATGAAAGAAGAGAGAAACCAGTAGCTTAGCATCACCTGCATGCCTTAAAGGCACTAGGCCATCTGCAGGACCATCTCCCATCCTGTTTGCACATAGAGGGATTCTCAGGCACATTTGCCTGGCATACCATGTACCACCCTCCTCTCCCATCAATGTAGACCTGGCTTGACCTGCCTAGGGTTCATCCCAACACTTGGCTACAGTCCAACTTTATTTTTTCCACTTTGGCATCAGTGTCACCTCAGTTCGAAGCTACTCATTAACATCACTGATTAGATATTGTTCCCTGATTTACCCCTTCAGATACACAACCACCCTCCAACCCTACCCCCACCTCCACCAGCAAGTGGACAATGGTGTTCTTCGAGTGCTCGCACATACAAAAATAAATAGGTGAGGATTTTTTTAAGTTTTTAAAGAAACAAAGATAATACTAGTCATAGTGACACACGCCTGCAATCCCGACACTGATCGAGAGGAGACAGGAGGAGTATGAGACCCCGGCCAGCTTGGTTACACAGTGAGACCTTGTCTCAAAGAAAGAGAGACAGGGAATGAGGGAGGGAAGGAGAAAGGAGACCGTGGAGTAAACCTACTATAGTTAGCCAAAGCCAATAAAACTGTCTCATTGTTTGACTTGGCTTTTCCATTTGAGGAACCAGTGTAAGTTAGACTTTGGATGGCTTGCTCATGTTTCAGCAACCTTCCAACCACATGAAGATCTGCAGTTAAGAGAGGCAAATTTTAGAAGGCTACAAGTGAGTGATAATAAACAAGCATCAGCCCAAAGTGTAATCCATATCCAAGATGTCTTCAGAATTCATGGGAAAGAAAAAAGCTTAAAGCAGGTAATCAAATGCCATTCCCCAGTTGGTAGGCTGCCATCCCCAGTTACTGGGGCTTCACAGAAGCCACCAGTAAGTCCATGCCACCAGCAGACAGATGAAAAGACCTCAAATGTATTTTCTTAAAAATCTTATCCACAAACCTGTGGGAGGAGGTCAGTCAGAGGCCAGGGTAGGACACTGTCATAACAAAGCTATTCCCTTGAAAAGGGGGAGAAGAAGTTTCTAGAAACTTGCAAGTTGTAGGTAACTGGCAGGAACTACAGCTTTAAAATGGAGCCATGTCTATGCTCATTTGTCTTTTACTCACATTAAAGCCAAGCTATAAAGTCCATACATTTGTGTCATATACTAGAGAGTGCTGTGCTATTTCTAGATAACAGACTGTATAATAGCATTTCAGTAACCACACAAGAGCAAAACAAACCCACCTGATTTCAATGAGGTCTTTGATCATAAACTTTCTTACCTATTAAATGATGGTATATGCTAGAAACTACTGTAGGCATCAGATAGTGCAAGTAATACAGACAGAATTGATGTAAATGGCTGCTGTTATTAAGTTACCAATCCTATGTCTTCATCACTAGGGTTTCACTTCTAATGGTAATAATTTTGTAAAAGGCATGAATAGGATATGTTTTCATATCATTATTCAATTAGAATGAATGGCTTCACATTAGAACATTAACTGACTTTAAAAGCCATGGCTAGAGAATGAGAGGAGTAGATTAGAATCTAATTGCAGAATTGCATTTCAAACGATGAGCTAGGAATGGGTCCCATTAAAAATTATGTGTATAATAGACAAGAGTTGATCACATCAGCAAGAGAAGATGAGATGCAAAGTGGAATAAAATCGAGAAGATGGAGGAATGGGAGAAGTAGACATTGTGAAGCAGAAAGAGAAGAGAATTAGAAACTGCCCAAAGGAGGAATTGGTTGGGTCCCATACCAAGGATTATTGACTGTCATCATGTGTTAAAACTGAGAAGTTTAGGAATAAGAAAGTGTGATCAGCAAGAACTCTCTGCTGAATGCTATGGGAGGATGAAATGAAAGAAGACAAGATAGGTCCGGATTCTCAAAATGAGCAAGAAGTCAAGTCTCCAGCCAGATGATCAATCCCTCTCCACAGACTCCTAGAAATGAGTCAGAGCAATAATAACTTAGAATTTTAAAAATAACTAGACAAGCAATAAAAAATGAGGTGGCATAGCCCAAAGCAAGAAATAGCAGATTACTCGCTGTCAGGGAGTCTAGGCATTGATCATGTGGCGTGGGCTCCTTGACTTTGGAGTGACATTATTTCCTCAGCTTACTTCAGGCCCACTCTAAAATATTCCATGACTAACATCTATCTAGAGGTTATTATAAAATGCCATTTCATATCCCTCACTCCCTGCGTCAAAGGGAGAGATTCAGAGAGGTCCAGACCCACCAATGTGTGTCATCGGGTGGTGGTGACATGCACTAGAATGTGACATCACCCTCAATATCTGCCTCTTCCCTGACAGAGGAGAAATAATATGCAAAGCACTGTGCTTTCAGTACTGTAGAATAAATCTGAAGGACAGAAGTTTTTGAAAAGGACAAGAACAGAGAAAGACACAACCTAGGCAACACTTGTGGTACCTTCTTGCCTCACTGTTGTGTGACACTCCACCAATGAATAAATGTATAAGACACCATCAATATCATTAGCCTCAGACCCCAGAGGGCTCAACATAATACTGTGTAGTAAGTTCATAAACAGTAGTGGAAAAAAATCAGGAATTTCAGGCTGAGGTGACCCTATTTCCATCATGAAAGCCCCATACACCAGAATCGCCCTACTGAGTACTTCCTGTACCTAGTCTCAGGAGCCAGGAAACAATGATTGTCCTTTTGAGCTCCTGAAGTTTGGAGAGGCCTGTTGCTCCATGAGGAGCTAATACAAACCCTTCTGCTTCTGATCTACATCCCCCATTCTTTGCCTTGGGGATCTCCAAGTTTGCCAGCTATATGTCAACTTTTGTCTGTAATGCCATAGACTCAATCACCATCTGCCTATGGATGGCTCTGTTCCCATATGGTTACTTCCAGACTGAGTCAACATCTGTAAAAACAAGATGCCTGGTGTAGAGCTGGGCTTGTGGGGAAGAGAACATGGATAAAGGTCAGATGGCTCATAGCCTCCAGGCCTCCACCCTGAGGCCAGCAAGCCCTCCCAGCCTGTACTAGAACTCTAAAGCATCATGAAGCAATCTCCCCTTTTCTGTGATGACATTTATGTTTCTGGTTGTCACTGATATGTGCATTTACTCCAGAACACCTGAGGAAGGAATGCCACCTCATGTTACAGAGTCAGGGTTAGACAATATAATGTCTATACTGGTGTATTTATTCATATATATGTGTGTGTTCATTCATATATTCATAGATGAATGCTAATCAACTTTATAGTTAAAAAGTAAACACCAAGATCCAGTAAAAAGCCTTTTTCCTATGCTAATGATTTATTTATTTTATTTTAGGTGCATTGGTGTTTTGCCTGCGTGTGCATCTATGTGAGGATGTCAGACTTCTGGAGCTGCAGTTACAGTTATGAGCTGTCATGTGGGCGCTAGAAATTGAATTCAGGATCTCTGGAAGAGCAGTCAGTGCTTTTAGCATCTGAGCCATCTCTCCAGCCCCAGAAGGGCTTTTCAATGGCCAAAATTGGAACAATTTAAACAACAAAATAAGGTATGTTAGAGTCTAAACCGGTGTATAGAATGATCTCCACAAGCCTTGCTCATGTTGAGAAATGACTGAATAAATTGTAAGTAGAGAGATAGGTAAGTAGTAAGACAGTTCTCTGGCACAGAATAATCCCAAGACTTTGTGTTGGTATTCTTTGAATGTGGGCATTCAATTAATGATTTTCTCCCCAAAAGCGTGGCAAGGATGAGCTAGGGGTAGGGTTAACAGTAAAAAACCCAACAAAACACTATCTCAGCCAGACCATAGTTGCTATGAGTAGTCAAAAACCTCTTACTGACAGTCTGACATAATGAAAATGACACATTTACCTCTGAAACCTTCCTCTTCTGAACCCTCACGGCTTGGTGTAATCATGACTAAAGCAGGAGATGCTGTGCAATAGAGAGGCATCTTGCACCCCATCTAAGCACTGCTGCTCAATGCTGCCATAGTCCCCCAAAACACTGAGACACTGTCACAGGCAAAAGTAGCCTAAGAAGATATGGCAGGTAAACATTATAGTCAGGATGGGCCCCTGTGGCAGAAAGAGAACAGCAGGAAAGCTAAAGAAATCAGAATAAAGCGTGAAGCTAGTTGAATGTGGTTTTGCTTTTTGTTTGTTTTCTCTTTGTTTTAGCTTGATGGGGGCCTTTTGTCAGTTTTTGATCTTATTTCCTGCGCTGTGGGAGACCCCTAAAGACACATGCCATACGTTCCCTCCTATATGTGGATCTTTGCTTCAAACCTTAGATATCTGTGTTTATGAAGTACGTGTAGAAGCCAGGAAATCTGAAGGGGCCATTGGGAAGGGGGAAATAAAAAGCTTGATGAAGGGCTCTAGTAGAACACAGTTGGTATAAACAGGGAAAGGAGGACAATGGGGAGGAGCTTTGGGGGGAATAAATGAGAAGTCGGGGAGCAATAACTTACACTAAGGATATGGGGGGAGCTTTATATAAACCTACTTTTTTACAAGCTCCCAAAAACATACATTAAAAAAATTATAAGAAAAGTCACCCTACATGAGAGATAAAGCTCTTCCCAAAAGAATGGCAATGCCATGTGTGGGATTCCCCACTTCGTGCTGCTTGTGGGACCTGCCCTCAGACCAGGCCATTGCCACTGCTCTTGTTTGCCTACAGAATTTGATGGTAAGACCCTATGCTGAAGATACCACCCACCTTGATCACGGCACATGAACAAGTCAAGATTACCTTGATGTTTTCTTCCTGCCAACTAACTTCCATATTAAGAGAAGGTGCTATGCAGACCGCTGGAGGAGAAAAGCCATTAGGAGTCTCACACTACAGAAATTAAAGGCCAGGCAAGATATTCTCATGAGTGCAATGTGGCATTATGGGACTAACAAATTTCTGGTTTGATTTAAGACCACATCACAAGAGAAAATACATGCCTGGTACTGTAAATCTTGCCAAGAACCCATGGCTGGGGAGCACCTAGTCCCTAAGGAAGAACTTACCACTATCATTTTGCTAACTGGACATAGTATCAAACTACCTTCTAACTACTTATTTAGTATTATTATTGATTGGATATCATTTATAGATAGATTCCTGCAGCTCTCCGTCCCCATTAGAGGAGCTTCTCTATGCGGGTGGATGATGGTTAATACAGAGACACACTGTCACCGCTCTAGAGGCTGTGGGTCCTGGAAGAGCACAGCTAATCAGTGAGGCAGACTAACGTCTCAGGTAGCAGCCAGATTTATTCAGAGCATCAGACATTTACACTCTGAGAGTTAAGAGAGGTCACCTGAATAAAGTTAGTTCTCTTGAGTTCAAGCTGTGTCCAATGGAAAGAACAAGCCACAAATGGTAAAAACATGTATTTCCAGAAAGGTGTATAAAAGATAATTAGACATTTAATTGAATAACATTAGCAAGAAAAAATGAGTAATCTGAAGTAAATTCGCTCCTATCTGTTGCTCCTGGGAGGAGCATGAGAACATGTTCCAAGATCAATTCTGTGTTTTGAAGAAACTGAGGTCACAAGACTTGTCTTGTTTTCTCACTAACACTCAGAATTCTTCTCACACTAATCCACTCTTGGACTGTGTCCTGACAACCCACACTGGTTGTAGTTCAGAGAATAAGTGTCTGTGGGGTGTTCAACCATAAACGGGACACCTATATCACATGTCCTCCCCAAAAGCTTCAGGAACAGTGCAGAATGTTCAGTCTTAAAGTCAGACAGATTATAAGATACAGGGAAGGACTTCTCAAAGCAGTGGTCTGGGCTTGGCATGGCCATATACCAGTGAGCTCACAGCAGCTGTGGTACAAGATAAATCCAGTCAACATTTCAACACAAAGTGGGGAGGGCCCATGAGACCCCATCCCCAGATGAGGAACTACTGGAAGTTGATGGCTGCTGGAAAGGAAGAGCTGGTTTTCCTCAACAATGTGTTCCTTGTTAGGCTGACCACACTACAGTCCATGGTCCACTGCCATGCATGTGCTGCCTCAGTAGGTTGGGGTTTTTGTAAGACACAAAACTGAGAGGAGCATGTGTGTAAGGGATTCAGATGTATTGGAGAAAGAAGTGAAAATGGTCAAAATTTGCTATATACAAGTACAAAATTATCAAAGAATAAATTTTGGAATATTCTATTTTTAATTGTCTCTTAGATCATCAATATGGCTCAGGGGTTAAAGCTGCTGCCACCAAGCCTGAAATTCCCATGTTTAGTCCCCAGACCCAGACATATGATGGAAGGAACAAAACTCCAAACTTGTTTTTGGTGTCTCTTTGCTATAAGAGAGAAATAAAACATGGATAGAGTTTAGAGGAAGTAAAATTGGTACTGAGTTTGATGCACCACCATGATTTTAGGGACATCGCTTTTTTTCACTCTCTCTATCATAAAATCACTACAATAACAACAAAGACATACTCGTGGTTGAAATTAAAAAAAAAAACTTCAAATACAGATTAAAAGAAAAACTCATAATGCCCCCTTAATTCTATCATATATATATATACATATACAGTTACAATTAATGCAGTATTTACCTTTTCACAAAGCTATACATGAGAGATTTTCTCTACAGAAATGAAGTTTATAGTTTACATGTTTACAAGGTCATTTTCTCATGTCACAAAAACATCTGTATATGTGCTTCCCCGCTTTATCCAAATGACTACATAGCAGCATTTCATTGGCATAAAATATTATTCTATTTAACCAGTCTTTTATGGAAGACCACTTGCATTGTTTTCAAATAATTTACTTCTGTTTTCAAAATTATATATTTAAATCTTTTAACTTAATGATTTTCTAGGCTTGAAAGTTAAGACTGAAGCCAATGCATTCTCAGTGGTAGCATCCCCTTGTGACTGGGGTCAGGGAGAAATCAAGAGACCAGGAAGATAACATTGACACAGATGGTATAGACAGAGGGACAGGCCATTTATTCTTCATGGACACTGACTGAGAAGCACTCACATTCATCACCTTCATGGACACTATGAGCCATATACACACACCCATCACCTTCATGGACACTCTGAGTCAGAAGCACTCATACCCATTACCCTCATGACACTCTGAGTCATATACACACATACCCATCACCTTCATGGACACTCTGAGTCATATACACTCACACCCATCACCTTCATGGACACTCTGAGTCATATACACTCACACCCATCAACTTCATGGACATTCTGAGTCAGATGCACTCACACCCATCACCTTCATGGACACTCTGAGTCATATACACACATACCCATCACCTTC
>PVIH01021379.1:0-29882 GCA_004025045.1 Sigmodon hispidus | reverse complement strand
TTTAGTTCTATAATCCTGGACAAACCTTTTAATGCTTTGTTCTTGGCTTAACCTACATTGGGACTTCCTGAACAATTTCAATTGCTTATGCTTAAACTAAATCTTTTTAGCATATTTCTCTTATATATGTTTATTTTGTTTTCTGTAGAGTAATATCATATTTATTTTGAATAGTGTCTGAATACCACTATAAATATGCCACACATGTTTATAAAAATATAAAAATTAAAATTACAACAATTAAATAAAAATAAAGAAAAAATCTGGGGTTCCAGAACTGGGTGCTGTCTGCAGAGCATGTGGGGATAAACTCAGCCTGTCATTGTACCCCAAGCTGCTGCTGAGGGAATTTGCAAGGCTACCCACATTCAACTGAGTGATCAGATAAGGACTGGAGAACTGGAAGGACAGACTCAGACCAGGCCCAGAGGGGAGGAAAAATCAGCAGGCCCCAGCATATGTATCCCTGCAAGGGAGAGGAGACTTGTGCTCCCGTCAGTTCCGGTTCTGGTTTCGGGACTGTGCTATCTTTAGTGCATGTTCCAGTGCACTTTGGAGCAGGTGGAGATAAACTCTGCCTGTCACAGTCGCTCCAGTTGTTGCAGAGGGAGTTTGCACAGCCACCACCCCACCTCCAATTGGTCAAACAGAGAAAGATTGAATACTTGAAATTCAGTCCACTGCACAGTTCAGAAGCAGTGATTGAGCAGAACTTTTCTTCAGAATAGTATACCCTGAAAAATTATCAGTCACCATAGATGAAGTAAACAAGATATTTCATGACAAAGTCAGACTGAAACAATATCTATCTACCAATTCAGTACTGCAGAGAGTATTAGAGGAAAAACTTCAACCTAAGGACCCCAGATACACCCACAAAATCACAAACAATAAATAATTCCACAGAAGAATACTCCAGAGAAAGGAAATACAAACAAGTTACCACCAAAAATGGCAGGAAATGTCAATCAACGGTCACTACTTTCCCTTAATATCAATGGACTCAACTCTCCCATTAAATGTCACACACTAAAAGATCGATACAACAACAGAAGCCATCCTTCTGTTGCCTACAAGAAACACACCTCAAATGCAAGGACAGACACAGGCTTAGAATAAAGAGTTGAGAAAAGTTTTCCCAGTCAAATGGTCCTGAGAAACAAGCTAGGGTTGCAATCCTAATATCTAACAATGTCGAATTTAAGCTAAAAGCAATAAAAAGGGACCAAGATGGTAACTACTTTTTCATCACAAGAAAAATTGGTCAAGAGGAGATTGAATATTTATACCCCTAATATAAGGGCACCTACTATGTAAAAGAAACACTGCTGAAGCTTGAATCTCACATCAATTCTTAAACCCTAATAGTGGGAGATTTCAATACCCCAGTTTTAACCCTGGATAAATCAACTGGACAGAGGCATAGCAGAGAAATAAGGACTCTAAAACAGATTATGATGTAGACAGATATCTACAGAAGCTTCCTCTCAAATGCAAAGGAATATACATATTTCTCAGCTCCTCATGGAACTTTCTCCAAAATTGACCACATAATTGATCATAAAGCAAATATCAACAGATACCAAAAAAATGTAAATAATCCCTTGTAACATGTTGGACCACCAGGGCCTAAAGTTAGAGTTCAAGAACATCAAAACGCAAAGAAAGCCTAACAAATCATGACACTCAGCAGAACCATCTCTGGGTCAAGGAAGAAGTTAAGAAAGAAATCAAAGTCTTCCTAGAATTTAAGGAAAATGAATCCACAACATATCCAAACTTGTGGGACACAATGAAAGCATTCTTATGAGAAAAATTCATAGTGCTAGATGCCTGTATGAAAAACCTAGAGAAATCCCATACTAGAGACCTAACAGTGCAGCTGAAAGACTTAGAACAATTAGAAGCAAACTCACCTAGATGGAATAGATGGCAGGAAATAATCAAATTTAGAGCCGAAATCAATACAATTGGAACCAAAAGAACAAAACAAAGAATCAATGAATCTAAGAGTTGGTTCCTTGAGAAAGTTAACAAGATAAATAAACTCTTAGCCAAACTAATCAAAAAACAGAGAGAGAGTGTTCAAATCAACAAAGTCAGAAATTAAAAGGTGGACATAACAACAGACCCCCACTAATTAAAAAGAATTATCAGATAATATTTTGAAAATCTTTATTCCACAAAAGTGGAAAACCTAGAAAAAATGGATAGCTTTCTGGACAGGGACCACCTACCAAAATTAAATGAGGATCAGATTAATTACCTAAACAGGTCTATAACCCTTAAGGAAATTGAAGCTGTCATTAAAAACCTCCCAAAAAATACACACCCTGGTCCAGATGATTTCAGTGCCAAATTCTACCAGACATTCAAAGAAAAATTAATACCATTACTCCTCAAACTTTTTCACACAGTAGAAACTGAAGGATTATTGCCAAATTCCTTTTATGATGCCAAAATTTCCCTAATTCCTAAGCCACTTAAAGACAAAACAAAGAAGGAGAATTACAGATCAATTTCCCTCATGAATACTGATGCAAAAATTCTCAACAAAATTTTAGCAAACCTTATACAACAATGTATAAAAGATATCATCCACCACAACCAATTAAGCTTCATCCCAGAAAAGCAGGGGTGGTTTAACATATGAAAAACTGTAAATGTTGTCCATCATGTAAACAAAGTAAAGGATCAAAACCATATGATCATATCCTTAGATGCTGAAAATACCTATGATAAAATCCAACACTCCTTTATGATTAAAACCCTGGAGAGTTCAGGAAAACAGGGAGAATACCTAAATATAATAAAGATGATTTACAAGAAACCAACAACCAGTATCAATCTTAATAGAGGAAAACTCAAAGCAGTCCCACTAAAATCAGGAACTAGACAAGGATGTCCTCTCTCCCATTATTTATTCAATATAGTTCTCAAACATTTATGTAAAGTAACATGGGAACAAAAAGAGATTAAGAGGATAAAATTGGAAAAGAATAAGTGAAACTATCTCTATTTGCAGATGATATGATTGTATAAATAAATGACCCACAAAATTCTTCCAAGGAACTGCTTCAGCTGATAAACACCTTCAGCAATGTAGCAGGATACAAGATTAACTCAAAGAAATCAGTAGCTCTTCTATACACTAAAGATAGTTGAGCTGAAAAAGAAATTAGGGAAAAATTACCCTTTATAATAGCTTCAAATAGTATTAAATAACTTGGAGTAACTATAACCAAAGAAGTAACAGATCTGTTTTACAAAATTTTATATCACTGAAGAAAGAAAATGAGAGGAAATCAGAAAATAGAAAGCTCTCCCATGTTCCTGATAGGTAGGAACAACATAGTAAAATGGCAATTCTACCAAAGGCAATCTACAGATTCAATGCAATGCCCTTCAAAATCCCCACATAATATTTCTTGGAATTTGAAAGAAAAATACTCAATTTCATTTGGGATAACCTGAAAGCCAGGATTGCCAAAACAATATTACTCAACAGTAAGGTGCTTTATCTCATAATATCCAATGATCTGCTTCATTTTCTGGGAAACATATGCTGGAGCATTGTCAGTCTTATTTTGATCAGGAATCCCCAATATGACCATGGCTTCCAGAAGATGAGTGAATACTGCATTAGCATTTTCAGAATTCAGGGCGGTAGCCCACTGTATTGCAGAGTGTGATAAACATATTTCATCTTACCAAATTCCAGGAAGTGAAACACATCCATCTGACAAATCTCATTACTCCTTTTATCCTTAGAATCATTCCCAGTGTGTAATGATGGTTGGTTGTAGAGGGAACACTTATCACACTTTTGCAAAATTTCCTTGACTTGATACCAAGTAATGGGAAAACTCTTCTTTAATCCCTTGCTATTGACATAATGCTGCTTGTGAAACTCTGAGGCTTCTACCACATTTCCTATTGATAACTGATCAATCTCATTATTACCCTGTGCTAAAGGGCCAGGAAGGCCTGAATGAGCCCTGATATGTGTTATATACATAGGATGTGTTCTATTTCTGATGATATCCTATAGCTGTACAAACAAAAAGGTTAATTCTGTATCATCAGGAATGAAGTCAGCAGTTTCAATATGAAATACAACTTCTTCTCCATAATGAGAGTCAGTTATCAGGTTAAGAGGTTGAGAAAAATCTAATAACTCCATAGTAATGGAACACAGTTCTGCCTTCTGAACAGAATCGCAAAGACTCTGTGTCACCTTACTGAAGTTTTCTGATTTATAACCAGTCTTTCCTGTTTTATTTGTATCAGTAAAAAATGTAGGAGCTCCAGTAATGGTTTATCCTGTACCACATAGGGAAAATCCAATTCGTTTTCTTTATAAATTGAATCATTTTGCTTCGGGAATATTTATTATTAATCTCCCATGGAAACCCACTACAGGCCTTTGGCAAAGTTCATTGGCTGCCCATAATCGATCAATTTCCTCATTGGTCAAAGGTACAACAATTTCTGCTGGATCCTTTCCAGTCAATTGTCGAAGCCTGAATTTTCCTTTGAAGATCAGATCTGAAATCTTTTCGATGTATGTTTTCAGTTTTTTATTTTGTCTATGTGGCAGAAATATCCATTCTAATATACTATTTTCTCTTTGCATTATGACTCCTCTAGGGAAATATTCAGAAGGCAAATAACCAGGATGCAGTTGAGGTCTGGGTATATACAGTTAACATGTACTTCTTGTAATCTCTTTTCCACCAATGCTAATTCTTTCTCAGCATCAGCAGAGAATTCCCTGGGACTATTCAGAAACTTATTTTTATCTAAATTTTGAACAAATGAACCAGTTTACAGTTTTTAATACCAATTACCAGATGTATTTGGGCAATATCCCCCAATAGCTTCGGGAAATCATTAAGTTTCCTCAATCTGTCCCTTTTAAGTTGTATCTTCTGATGTCTATTTATTTGCAATCCTATTTTATATACCAAATAATTGATAGAATCCCCTCTTTGTATCTTTTCAGGGGCAATGTGAAGTCCCCAATCAGGCAACACCTTCTTCAATTCTTGAAACAGTCTTTCTAAGGTGTTTAAGTCTGGGTATGCTAACAATATATCATACATATAATGGTAAATGGTAGATTGTGGGAATTGTTTGCATAACATTTCTAATGGCTGTCAGACAAAATATTGGCATAGGTTGGGGCTATTCAACATCCTTTGTGGAAGGACCCTCCATTGGTTCCTTTTTACTGGGTATGCATTATTAAGAGTAGGTATAGTGAAAGCAAACTTCTCCTTGTCTTGCTCTTGTAGAGGTATTGTAAAAACATAGTCCTTCAGATCAATAACTATTACAGGCCATCCTTTAGGTAGCAAAGAAGGTAAAGGTATACCAGATTGTAGGGTGCCCATGGGCTGAATCACCTTGTTAATTGCTCTTAAGTCCATCACCATTCTTCATTTTCCAGACTTCTTCTTGAACACAAATACAGGCAAATTCCACGGGCTGGTTGATTCTTCAATATGTTGAGATTGTAACTGCTCCTGCACCAATTGTTATAGGGATAGCAATTTCTCCTTTGTCAATGGCATTGTTGGACCCAAATAGGTTTATCTGTCAACCATTTCAAAGGCAGGGCTGTTAGTGTATTTGGGGTGCTTGCAGCTTTTAGAGTGTGTTGTAGTGGAACCTGAATGACTGATGGCTGTTTTTTGTAGTCTCTTGAGGTATTACTTTCAAGGCCATGATTAGCACTTTGGCTAGTATTTAGGCCTGGAGGAATCTTAATTTGAATGTTCCATTGTTGTAGGAGATCACGACCCCATAAGTTCACTGCTATGTTGGCCATGTATGACTTCAATCTTCCTCTCTGTTCTTCTGGTCCTATGCATTCTAGCCATTTCACACTCTGTTTTACCTGAGACAATGTCCCAATACCTAAAAATTGAACATCCACCTCCTTCAGAGGCCACCTGGGTTTGCCAGGCCGGATGAGTTATGATCAAAACATCATCTCCCATGATGACTAAGCCCTGCATAAAAATATTGTCTATTCTTATTGTCATTTTTGGTCTTTGTTCATTTATGGAGGTGTGCCAAATTATATGTTTTATTGGTTTACTGGATACCATCAACTTCTCTTATAAGGGCAATCTATTGTCTATGGTTACATGGTCTACTTTTTCAGACTTGGAATTTGTTACTCATCCTGTGGACACTGGTCTTCCACTGTGACTGGATATGACTGAACCCTTTTTGGCTTGGAAGTCTGATTCTTGAGGGCTTCCTGGGAGAAGCCCTGAGTTATGTCTCCGATGTTAAAACCTTGCCATCTTTGTCTCTTATAGATCTACATTCATTTGTCCAATGTCTGCCTTTGTTACATCTCCTACATAGTCCAGGAAATAATGGCATTCTGTTTAAGTCACTCCTGGGATTAGAAAAGTGCCCATGTATGCTTTGTCTACAATTTCTCTTTATATGGCCTGGTTTACCACAATTGATGCAAATAATACCTTGATTTCTCATCTTAATATTAGCAATGGCTTGACCTACCCAATTCTCTTCATGAGAGTGTAGATATTCAGCATTAAGTGCAAATTGAAACCATTCTTCTATGGGTATACCCCTGATCTTTAATGGCATGATCAATTTTTTACATGTCATATTAGCATTATCAAAGGCAAAAAAGAGTATCAATTGTATCCAATCTTCTGAATCCGACACTGCTCTATTTACAGTATGAGTCAATCTCTGTAAAAAGTCTGCATAAGGCTCCTTCAGACCTTGTTTAATCTGAGTATAGGACTCAATTCTCTGTCCTGGGTCCAAAATCTTTTCCCAAGCATTTAAGGCAGCAGTACGGCACAGCAACAGAGCCTAGTCATTATAAGTAGTATGAACTGATATATAAGCAAACTGGCCTTCCCCAAGGATTTGGTCCTTGGAGATGGTAATATTCCCAGTTTGATCTTGAGATACCAAGGCTTTAGCCTCTTCTCTAAACCAATTCCACCACTGGGAGCTTTGGCCATCATTCAACACTGTGGTCACTAAATTCTTGCAGTCATTAGGAATTACTCAATTCTGTGCTGACCACGAGTTTAAGAATTGTTTCAGAAAAGATGATTGTACACCATAGATTACTATGACTTCCTTTATTGTTTTTAGATCCTTCATGAGTATAGGTTCATAATTGTATTCCACATTGTCAGAAGCCCTTACACATGATTGTGATTTTTTGGTCTCTGCCACAACTGGAAATAGAGTTGGAGGGTTGGGGGTAATCCCCTCATCATAACCACTCTAGGTAAAGAACCTTCCCTGGATAGCACCCTTTAAGAGGGGGCTCCGGGTTGTCTTGAGCAGGTGTTGCCTCAAAATCTTTTTCTAAAATCTCCAAGTGAGCCTCATGATCTTACAAACAAGTGGTAATGGTCTTTTCCAGTGTTTTAAAGTTCTCTATAAATGACCCCTCCAACAATTTCATAGAGTGGAAAATCCTCTCAGTCTCTACATCTTCCCATTCTACTATCATCTGTTCAAATTTCCTAGAATTTTCATCCATTATCCTGAAATTTTTATCCATTTTTTAACTTTTTAACCTATTTTCTAAAATTTTCATCAATGTGGGTTCTGCATTCCTCTCTAATCAATGTAGACGTCTCTTCTATGGAAGCAATGAGTTTCTGGATTGTGTTAATATGTCCATCCATGCCAGACATCTAAGCCTCACATGTTCTATGTTGAGATCCTTTAAAATAGGTAGGTATAAATTATCACACAAAAAACAAAAGAACTCCTGGGTTGAGATACCCTCCAAATGCATAATCCTGAAAATAATCCTCTATCACCATTGTGAAAAAGTGAGTAAAATTCTGAACATTTATCTGGTCAGACATTGTAGAAGAAAAAAAATTGCCTTACTCAGATGTAATGAGGACTTGCAGTTGTGCCACAGCAGAGGTGCTGTAAAGAAATCTCTGGCTCGCCTTTGTCTCCTCCAAAAAAATCCTACCAGTGCATCTCACTGAAATCAGCTCAATCCATCTCTCAGGATGCTCTTGGCTGTGCTTAGGAGATCCATGCACAGATCCAAAACCAAACTGACCACTTAGACTGGCTAGGTTCATCCATGGGTGTGGGACCCAGCAGGTTCATGGAATTAGGCCTGCATTCAGTTTCCAATTATCACGGTATCAACCCACCATGAGATATGTTTTAAATAATGTCAATTTGGGAGAATCACTTACAAAACACAGAAGGTTTTAAGAAAGGATGAAGGGGTAAGGTTCTAGTGTGCCAGAGCATTTCTAAATGAAACCTACTGTCCAACACATCACATGTCTGATAACCACACCACTAGACTGGAAACATACCACCAGTCCAGAACCTTTACAAGAGGTCCTGGCCCTGTGGGAGAGAATGCCAGCATCCTTTCTTCCATCCTCTCCCTGGGTGATCTACTTCCTAATCTCATTCTCATTGACTGTACCCCACTCTGTCTCCGCACTTCCCGGCCTCAATCCATCTGAGTGGATTCTGATTTTCTGCTACAAGCTACAGAAATAAAAACAACCTGGTACTGGCATAAAAACAGAATTATGGATCAATGGAAAAGAATTGAGGATCCAGACATTAACCCAAAAACCTATGAACAACTGATTTTTGAAAAAGAGGCCCAAAACATTCAATGGAAAAAAGATAATATATTTAACAAATGGTGCTGGCATAGATGGATGGAAATGTGTAGAAAAATGCAAACAAACCTGAGCCTGTCGCTCTGCACAAAACTTAAATCCAAGTGGATCAAAGACATCAACATAAACCCAGCCACTTTGAACTTGATAGAAAAGAAGGTGGGAAATGCACTTCTATGAATTAGCACAGGTGACCACTTTCTAAATACAACAGGAGTGGCACAGACACTAAGATCAACAATTAATAATTAGGATTTCCTGAATCTAAGAAGCTTCTATAAAGCCAAGGACATTGTCAATAGGACAAATCGACAGCCAACAGAATGGGAAAAAATTTTCACCAACACAACAAATGATAGAGGACTAATCACTAAGGTATATTAAGAGCTCAAGAATTTGGAGCCCAAAACCTTGAATAACCCTATCAAAAAATGGTGTACAGATCTAAAAAGGGAATTCTCAGCAGAGAAACTACAAATGGCTGAAAGACACCTGAAAAAATACTCTTCATCTTTAGCCATCAGAGAAATGCAAATCAAAACAACTTTGAGATACCACCTAACACCTGTTAGATTGGCTAAGATAAAAGGCACAGATGACAGCCTATGCTGGAGAGGATGAGGAGCAAGGGTAACACTCCTCCATTGTTGGTGGGATTGTAAGCTTGTTCAACCACTTTGGAATACAATATGGAGGTTTCTCAGAAAATTGAGAATCAATCTCCCCAAGGACCCAGCACTACCACTTCTGGGTGTATACCCTAAAGAGGCACATTCACACTCCAAAGTTATGAGCTCTACTGTGTTCATAGCAGCATTATTTGTAATAGCAAGAACCTAGAAACAACTTAGATGTCCCTCAACTGAAAAATGGATAAACAAGCTGTGGTTGATCTACACAATGGAATGCTACTCAGCAGTAAGAAAAAATGATATCCTAAAATTTTCAGGCAAATGGATGGATTTTGAGAATATCCTCCTGAGTAAGGTATCACAATCTCAGAAAGATAAGCAGGGGATTGACTCACTCATTAGTGTTCTCTAAACAAACAAGAAAATAAAACAAGCATGCCCAAGCTGGAAAACACAACCACTGAGAAGTTTGGGATCAGAAACACCCTGGAGTGACCCTTCAGACCCCACTTCAACTATAGGAACACCTGACTCACTCTTGAGGGATGATGGGCAAAACTGGATTTGGCCTGGAGTGGAGACTGATCCAAATATTATTGGGTCAGTGGGACCATAGAACTGTCTACTCCCTGCTCAGGGATTGGATGGGGAGTTGTGGAGAATAAAATTGACATGATGTGGTGAGAGGGAGGATGGAACTTTAAAATGGATAAAGAGGGATGGAAAAAAAATTCAGAGGGAAAGCTGAACACAAAGTAAATATATGTGTAGCAAACTTATTTGCATTGTCCCCATTGATAATTCATGTTTATGATTTTATCCTCTTTATAGTTATTGTTAACTTTTCAGCATTTTAAATTCTTTTTACTGTTTTTTTTTGATAAATACAAAATAAATAAAGAAAAAAAAGAAAATAAAGAAATATTGCCAAATCTTTTATGAGGCCACAATCACCCTAATACCCATGGCACTCAAAGACACAACAAAGAAGGAGAATTACAGACTAATTTTACTCATGAATATTGATGCAATAAATCTCAACAAAATTTTGGCAAAATATATACAACAATGCATAAAATATATAAGCCACAACAACCAAGTAGGCTTCATCCCAGAATTTCAGGGCTGGTTTTACATATGAAAAACAGTAATTATTATCCACCGTATAAAAAAAATAAAGAAAACCACATGAACATATCCTCAGATGGTGAAAAAGCCTTTGACAAAATCCAACACTCCTTTTTGATTAAAGCCCTGGAGAGATCGTGAATACATGGATAATATCTAAATATAATAAAGTCGATTTACAAGAAGTCGAATGCCAGCATAAACTTAGTGGAGAAAAACTGAGAGCAATCCCTCTAAAATCAGGAAATAGACAAGGATGTCCTCTCTCCCCTTATCTATTCCAAATTGTTCTTGAACTTTTAGGTAATGCATTTAGGGAATGGAAAGAGATTAAGGGGATACAAATTGGAAAAGTAGAAGTGAAACTATCTATATTTGCAGATGAAATAATTGTATACATAATTGACCCACAAAATTCTGCCAAGGAACTGCTACAGCCTATAAATAACTTCAGCAATGTAGCAGGATAGAGGATTATTACAAAGATATCAGTAGCCCTTCTATACAAAAAAGAAATAAGGAAAACATTACCTTTCATAATGGCTGCAAATAGTATTAAATACCTTGGAGTAACTATAACCAAAGAATAAACAGACCTATTTGACAAAAAATTTAAATCACCCAAAAAGAAATTGAAGAGGATATTAGAAAATGGAAAGCACTCCCAAGACCCTAGATATGTAGGATCAACATAATAAAAATGGAAATTCTACCGAAGACAATCTACAGATTTATTGCACTGTCCATTATAATCCCAACACAATATTTTTTGTACCTTGAAAGAATTCATTTCATTTGGAATTTCATTCATTACACTCAATGTCATTTGGAATAACACAAAGCCAGGATTGCCAAAACAATGTTACTCAAATAAAGAACCTCAGGAAATATCACCATCCATGACTTCAATTTATACTATAGAGCTACAGTAATAAAAACAGCCTGGTTCTGGCATAAAAACAGACATGTGGATCAATGGAATAGAATTGAGGATCTAGACATTAACACAAAAATGTATGAACACCTGGTCTTTCACAAAGTGGCCCAAAAATTAATTGAAACAAAGATAGTTTATTTAACAAATGTTGTTGACATAGCTGGAGGGAAGTGTGTAAAAAATGCAAATAGATCTGAGCCTGTCACCCTGCACATCACTCAAATGCAAGTTGATCAAAGACCTCACCATAATCCCAGTCACTTTAAATTTGATAGAAAAGAAAATGGGAATTTCACTTGTATGAACTAGCACAGGTGACCACTTCCTAAATATAACATCAGTGGTAGAGACACTAAGACCAACAATCAATAAGTGGGATCTCCTGAGCTTAGAAGCTTCTGGAAAGCCAAGTACACTATTAATAGGACAAAATGACAGCCTACAAAATAGTAAAAGAGTTTCACCAATCCTACAAGTGAAGGAGGACTGATCTCTAAGATAAATAAAGAATTCAATAATCTGGATCACAAAACCTTGAATAACCAAATCAAAAAATGAGGTTAAAATCAAAAAAGGGATTCTCAGCAGAATTATGAAGGCTGAAACGCACCTGAAAAACTGCTCATCATCTTTAGCCATCAGAGAAATGCAAATCCAAACAACTTTGAAATACCACCTGACACCTGTTATATTGTGTGGCTAAGATAAATGACACAGAGGACTGCCTATGCTGGAGAGGATGGGGAGAAAGGGGAACACTCCTCCAAAGTTGGTGGTAGTATAAGCTTGTTCAACCACTTTGGAATGCAGTATGGCAGGTTTCTCTGAAATTTGAGAATCAATCTCCCCAAGGACCCAGTAATACCTCTTCTAGGTATATACCCAATATATGCACAGTTATACTCCAAATGCATTAGACCAACTATGGTCATAGAAGCATAGCAAGTACCTGGAAACAACCTAGATATCTCTCAACTGAAGAATGGTTTAACAAACTGTGGTACATCTACACAATAGAATATTACTCAGCAGTAAGAAAAACAGATTTCCTAACATTTGCAGGCAAATAGATAGACTTGGACAACATCCTCCTGAGTGATCCTTTTATCACAAGCTGAGAAAGATAAGCAGGGGATGTCCTCACACATTAGTGGTCTCTAATCAAGCAGACAAGATAAAACCTAAGCAAGTCCAAGCTGGAAACCACAATTACTGAACAGCTTGGAATCAGAAACACCCTGGACTGACTCCTGGGAACCCACTCCCCCAAGAGGAAAACTGGATTCACTCTTGAGGGAGGAGGGAGAAAACTGGATCTGCCAATTTTGGAGACTGAACTAAGCACTATAGGGTCAGTAGAACCATGGGACTTTCTGGTGTCTGCCCAGAGAGGGGATGGAATGTTATGGAGAAGAAAGAATAACCTGACATGGCAGAAGGGGGAAGGGATCTTGAATAAGGATAAAGAAAGATAGAAATTGTGACCTCTTTGTTAATAATAAAAATAATGATTATATTAATCATAAAAAGTATACAGCAACAAAAAAATTGCAGATTTTGAGCAATCAGCAAATATGAAATATTTTTAAAAAATTGCAGATTTTGAGCAATCAGTGAATATCAAATATATTTTGTAATCAGGATTCTATTAATTTTTTATTGTCCCTGGATAATTCCTACAATAATTTAGCTTCATTGAATATCTAAAATTCAGACAAAATACTCTTTTGTTGATATACTTAAGTTAAGATTTCAAAACCAGGAACCAACTTAACATCTGATTTTCCTACCATTAAATATATTATGAATGTATTTATAATTTGGGCCATATAACATGATGTGAAGAATACAAATAAAGTAGAAATCTAGAAAAATCCCAAGTAGTTATGAATATCAAAAGCTGCTCTTCATAAAATTATGAAACTGGAGTCATTTGATGTGACTCAAAAATTATGAAATACTACTACTTTTGCATGCCAGCATGTCTATCGTAATGATTTGGGTGACAGAAGAGAAAATTTCAGCTCACTATGGGTGATTCTGCTCTTTGTGAGTGATGGTTTATGGTGCTATAGAAAAGAAGCATGGGGTTCCGCTCCTGGGACCGAGTGCTGTCTGCAGAATCCCAGCACACTCTGGAGCAGGGGCAGGTAAACTCTGCCTGTCACCACACCCACAGATCCTGCTGAGGGAATTTGCAAGGCTACCCACCACAACCTCGACCTGAACGAACCAACAACTGCAGGGGTCTCTGAAAGACAGAATCAGACCCTGAACAGAGAGGTGACAGGAGGCACACAAACCCGAGTGCCACAACAGACCAGGAAACATTTAATCGTGAACCACTGAAGCCATGGGCAAACAACAGTGGAAAAAATTACATAATAATACAAAGGACAACATGGTAACTCCAGAAGAGAGTGACAATCTTACAAATACAAGACCTGAACTGAGCAATGAAGAGGAAATAAAAGGAAGCAACACCAAAAATTCCTTTTTGATGATCATCGAAGCTCTCAAAGAAGATATGAAAAAAAGCCTTAAAGAAATAGAAAAAAATACAAACAAAAAAATAGAAGAGATGAACAAATCTATGAAAGAAACATGCCAGGAACTAAAAGCTGAAATAAAAGCTGAAATAGAAGCAATAAAAAAGGTGCAAAATGAGGCAAAAATGGAAATAGAAAACGAGAAGAAAAAAGCTGGAACCACAGATACAAGCATAACAAACAGAATTCAATGGATGGAAGATAGAATCTCTGAAGTGGAAGACTCAGTAGCTCAAATAGATATATCAGGCAAGGAAAATAGTAAAACTAAAAAAGCCATAACTCAAAATGTTCAGGAAATCTGAGACACCATGAAAAGACCTAATTTGAGAATAATAGGAATAGAAGGAGGAGAAGAATACAAGCTCAAAGGCACAGATAATGTTTTCAATAAAATCATAGAAGAAAACTTTCCTAACCTGAAGAAGGAAATGTCTATAAAGATACAAGAAGGTTACAGAACACCAAATAGATATGATCCCCCAAAAAGTCAGCGCTCCACTTTATAATCAAGCCAGAAAACATACAGGACAAAAGAAAAATTTTAAGAGCTGCAAAAGAAAAGGACCAACTCACATATAAAGGCAGACCCATCAGAATAATGCCTGTCTATTCAATGGAAACGATGAAAGCTAGAAGGGCTTGGTCAGAAGTTATACAGATGCTAAGGCAGACCCATCAGAATAATGCCTGTCTATTCAATGGAAACGATGAAAGCTAGAAGGGCTTGGTCAGAAGTTATACAGATGCTAAAACAGCATGGATGCCAAACTAGAATACTATACCCTGCAAAATTATCAATCACCATAGATGGAGTAAACAAGGTATTTCAGGACAAAGTCAGAATGATAGAATATCTATTTACCAATCCATCACTATAGAGAGTATTAGAGGGAAAACTACAACCTAAGGACCCTAGATACATCCACAAAATCACAAACAATCAATAAGTCCACAGAAGAATACTCTAGAGAAAGGAAACACAAACAAGTTACCACCAAAAATTGCAGGAAATATGAATCAATGGTCACTAATTTCCCTTAATATTAATGGACTAAACTCTCCTATAAAATGTCACACCCTAACAAGATGGATACAACTACAGAAGCCATCCTTCTGTTGCCTACAAGAAACACACCTCAACTGCAAAGACAGACACAGGCTTAGAATAAAGGGTTGGGAAAAGATTTTCCAGTCAAATGGTCCTAAGAAACAAGCAGGGGTTGCAATCCTAATATCTAACAAAGTAGAATTTAAGCTAAAAGCAATAAAAAGGGACCAAGAGGGTCACTACTTATTCATCATAGAAAAAAATGGTCAAGAGGAGATTTCAATCTTAAATATTTATGCCCCTAATATAGGGGCACCTACATATGTAAAACAAACACTGCTAAATCTCGAATCCCACATCAATTCTTATACCCTAATAGTGGGAGACTTCAATACCCCACTTTCAACCCTAGATAGATCAACCAGACAGAGCCTCAGCAGAGAAATAAGGAGTCTAAATGAGGTTATGATGCAAATGGATTTCATAGATATCTACAGAACCTTCCACACAAAGGCAAAGGAATATACATATTTCTCAGCTCCTCATGGAACTTTCTCCAAAATCGACCACATAATTGGTCATAAAGCATATATCAGGTGATACAAAAAAGTGGAAATAATCCCTTGTAACATATCAGACCATCAGGGCCAAAACTTCGAGTTCAACAACATCAAAACCCAAAGAAAGCCTACCAACTCATGGAAACTTAACATCAATCAGCTGAACCATCTCGTGGTGAAGGAAGAAATTAAGAATGAAATCAAAGTCTTCCTAGAATTCAATGAAAATGAATCTACAACATATCCAAACTTGTGGGACACAATGAAAGCAGTCTTAAGAGAAAAATTGATAGCAGTAGACGCCTATATGAAAAACCTTGAGAAACCCCATACTAGAGACCAAACAGCACAGCTGAAAGCCTTAGAAGATTTAGAAGCGAACTCACCTAGATGGAGTAGACAGCAGGAAATAATCAAACTTAGGAGCTAAAATCAATACAATTGAAACAAAGGAACAATACAAAGAATCAACGAAGCTAAGAGTTGGTTCTTTGAAGAAGTTAACAATATAGATAAGCCCTTAGCCAAACTAATCAAAAAACAGAGACAGAGTATCCAAATCAACAAAATCGGAAATGAAAAGGGGGACATAACAACAGACCCCCAGGAAATACAGAGAATTCTCAGGTCATATTTTGAAAGTCTGTATTCCACAAAAGTGGAAAACCTAGAAGAAATGGACAGCTTTCTGGACAGGCACCATCCTCCAAAATTAAATGAAGATCAGATTAATTACCTAAACAGGGCTAAAACCCTTAAGGAAATTGAAGCTGTCATTAAAAACCTCCTCAAAAATAAAAGCCCTGGTCCAGATGGTTTCAGACATGAATTCTACCAGACATTCAAAGAAGAATTACTACCGTTTCTCCTCAAACTATTTCACACAGTAAAAACTGAAGGAATATTGCCAAATTCCTTTTATGAGGCCACAATCACACTAATACCCAAGCCACTCAAAGACACAACAAAGAAGGAGAATTACAGACCAATTTCCCTCATGAATATTAATGGGAAAATTCTCAACAAAATTTTGGCAAACCATACACAACAATGCAAAAAAGATATCATCCACCTTGACCAAGTGGGCTTCATCCCAGAAATCAGGGCTGGTTCAACATATGAAAAACTGTAAATGTTACCCATCATATAAACAAACTAAAGGAACAAAACCACATGATCATATCCTAAGATGCGGAAAAATCCTTTGACAAAATCCAACATTCCTTCATGAGTAAAGCCCTGGAGAGATCAGAAATAAAGGGAGAATACCTAAATATAATTAAGGCGATTTACAAGAAGCCGACAGCCAGTATCAAACTTAATGGAGAAAAACTCAAAGAAATCCCACTAAAGTCAGGAACTAGACAAGGATGTCCTCTCTCCCCTTATGTATTCAATATAGTTCTCGAAGTTTTAGCTAAAGCAATAAGGGAAAAAAAAAAGAGATTAAGGGCATACAAATTGAAAAGAAGAAGTGAAGATATCTCCATTTGCAGATGATATGATTGTATACATAAATGACGCACAAAATTCATCCAAAGAACTGCTACAGCTGATAAACACCTTCAGCAATGTAACAGGGTACAAGATAAACTCAAAGAAATCAGTAGCCCTTCTATACACTAAAGATAGAAGAGCTGAAAAAGAAATAAGGGAAACATTACCCTTCATTTTAGCTACAAAGAGTATTAAATACCTTGGAGTAACTATAACCAAAGAAGTAACATACCTATTTGACAAAAATTTTAAATCATTGAAGAAAGATATTGAAGAGGATATCAGAAAAAGGAAAGTTCTCCCATGTTCCTGGATTGGTAGGATCAACATAGTAAAAATGACAATTCTACCAAAGGCAATCTACAGATTCAATTCACTGCCTATCAAAATCCCAACACAATATTTTTTGGAACTTGAAAGAACAATACTCAATTTCATTTGGAATAACAGGAAAGCCCAGATTTCCAAAATAATTTTACTCAACAAAAGAACCTCAGGAGGTATCACCATCCCTGACATCAAGCTACACTGTAAAGCTACAGTAATAAAAGCAGCCTGTTACTGGCATAAAAGCAGACTTGTGGACCAATGGAATAGAATTGAGGATCCAGACATTAACCCAAAATCTATGAAGACCTGATTTTTGACAAAGAGGCCCAAAACATTCAATGGAAATAAGATAGTATATTTAACAAATGGTGTTGGCATAACTGGAAGGAAGTGTGTAGAAAAATGCAAATAGATCGGAGCCTGTCACCCTGCACAAAACTCAAATCCAAGTGGATCAAAGACCTCAACTGAACCCCAACCATTTTGAACTTGTTAGAAAAGAAAGTGGGAAATACACTTCTACAAATTGGCACAGGCCACCACTTCCTCTATATAACACCAGTGACACAGACACTAAGATCAACAATCATTAAGTGGGATCTCCTGAAGCTGGGAAGCTTCTGCAAAGCCAAGGACACTGTCAACAGGACAAAACGCCAGCCTACAGAATGGGAAAAGATTTCCACCAACCCTACAAGTGACAGAGGACTGATCTCTAAGGTATATAAAGAGCTCAAGAATTTAGATCCCAAAACCTTGAATAACCCTATCAAAAAATGGGGTTCAGATCTAAAAGTGGAATTCTCAGCAGAGGAACTACGAATGGCTGAAAGGCACCTGAAAAAGTGCTCTTCATCTTTAGCCATCAGAGAAATGCAAATTAAAACAACTTTGAGATACCACCTAACACCTGTTAGATTGGCTAAGATAAAAGGTACAGATGACAGCCTATGCTGGAGAGGATGCGGAGCAAGGGGAACACTCCTCCATTGTTGGTGGGATTGTAAGCTTGTTCAGGCACTTTGGAATACAATATGGAGGTTTCTCAGAAAATTGAGAATCAATCTCCCCAATGACCCAGCAATACCACTTCTGGGTGTATACTCTAAATGGCACATTCACACTCCAAAGGTATTAGCTCAACTATGTTCATAGCAGCATTATTTGTAATAGCAAGAACCTGTAAACAACCTAGATGTCCCTCAACTGAAGAATGGATTAACAAAGTGTGGTACATGTACACAATGGAATACTAATCAGCAGTAAGAAAAAATGATATCCTAAAATTCACAGGCAAATGGATGGGTTTGGAGAATATCCTCCTGAGAGAAGTATCACAAACTGAGAGAGATAAGCAGGGGATCTACTCACTTACTAGTGGTCCCTAAACAAACAAACAAGAAAAAAAGCCAATCATGCCCAAGCAGCAAACCACAACCACTGAACAGCTTGGGATCAGAAACACCCTGGACTGACCCTTCAAACCCCCGTCCATCTATAGGAACACCTGACTCACTCTTGTGGGAGCGAGGACAAAACTGGATTTGGTCGCGAGTGAAGACTGATCCAAGCATTATTGGGCCAGTGTGACCATAGGACTGTCTGCTCCCTGCCAAGGGAGGTAATGGGGAGTTGCAGAGAAGAAAAATGATCAGATGTGGTGGTAGGGGGAAGAGACCTTCAATAAGGATATACAGGGATGGAAAAAAAATTCAGAGGGAAAGCTGAACACAAAGAAAATATATGTGTAGCAATCTTATTTGCATTTCCACCCTTGATAAGCCATGCTTATGATTATTATCCTCTGTGTAGTTATTGTTAACTCTTCCACATTTTTAAATTCTTTTTACTGTTTTTTTGATAAATACAATATAAAGAAGGAAAGGAAAAAAAGAAAAACAAAGTAAAATATCCAAATTAAAATCAATTAAAGAAGCGGGGGATGTACTAACTCATTAGTGGACTTTAAGTAAAAATATTCTTTTCTTCTTTGAAAGATGATGGTTGAATAAAGTGATTTACAACACATATATGCACAAAACAAAACAAAACTTCTGGTTTGACTGTAGACGGGTTGCTTAGCAAATATTTGTGGTGGCCACACTGCATCCATGGGCATTATCTGTGACCCACTAGGCTTTCTTAATCAGTAGCAGAGCCTAACATGGTTTGAGAAGCTTTAGATTTTATTTTTTGTTTCACGTAATTTAGAAAAATGAGAAGTTTTATCACTAAATGGGGTTTTCGTTATTTATTCTAAATGTTATGATTTTTTTGTAATGCTTGATAATGATCTTCAAAAAACAATAAAAAAATCACTTAAAGAAAAAAACATAATCCCAATGTAAGTAATTTACTAAAAATATAAAACAATAACAGAAATAACAGCTGTATGGTAAGAGACTCAATAGCATGGTAGCTATTGTAATAGTAAATAACTTTTGTAAATGAGCCCAATATTCTGCTTTTCAAAACTAGCATTGAGAAGTACAATGCTTTATATTTTGAAAAATAATTAAGCATGATGTTGAGTGGTAGTCATGCTTATTTAAAACAAAACAAAAACACTGAAAGCTTGTCATAGTGGTTCACACATATGACAACTTGAAAAGCAAAGGGTGACAGTTTTAGTTTAAGGCTAGTTTCAGATACATTGTATTCATACAGTGTAAACTACACAAATTTTTGTATCATAAAACAAACTAAACAAACTAGAAAACTCTTTAAAAGAGAATCACACACATAATCTTACAACAGAGATAAAGTTTAGTTTGATATGTGCTTTAATTGAGATGTAACAGTTTAAAATAATTGAAAATTAATATTTCAAATTATGAGTTACAAAAGGAAAACAAAATAAAAACACACAACAGCACCAAATTTTCAGACAGTAAAGAATTGGGATTACTTATATTATGGCAATT
The DNA here is from genome assembly GCA_004025045.1 of Sigmodon hispidus. Classification (NCBI taxonomy): domain Eukaryota; kingdom Metazoa; phylum Chordata; class Mammalia; order Rodentia; family Cricetidae; genus Sigmodon; species Sigmodon hispidus. The sequence goes on along the minus strand of PVIH01021379.1, from coordinate 9,590 downwards.
TTATACCTTACTGTTGGTACAATATAGTGAAATAAACAGTAAAAACAAAAAAGTAAAAACTATCCTTAAATATATAATAAAATATCTTAATTTTTATATCTAAAAGCAAATGATTATTAAAATTTACATATGAAACGTAAATGAAATATAGTTATAATTTATCTGAATTGTTGCCAAAATCCTCTCGGCCTATAGTACTGTAGTTGAGAGGCAGCTAAATGTCCAAAGATTATCTGAAGGTGTTTTAAGATACCAATGTTGTATTCTTTACTATCTTCTGCCTTACTTAATATAGGTTTATCTTCAAATTGATGAGGGTTTCCAAATATTTCATCTCTGGGATCACTAGTATTCTAGAAATAGCCAATGACAAAAGAAAAGAACAATAATGAGCTAAACTGACTTTTGAAGTATAATGAAAAATGGGTAGTGCAGATGACGAGATGGCATTCCTGGACAGGGATCTATTTGTGGTACATGTCTACACACACTCCTTAGCAGACAGGAATAGACTTTGGCTGTGAGGGATCCTCCAGCTGCTACAAAAAACAGGGGAAATTGCACACCCACTCCACCTTTAACAGCATCAGCAGACAAAGACTGATGACATCAAATTCAGAACCCTTCCCAGAGCAGAGTCAGGAGCAACAGGAGACACACACACACACTCTTGCCACAACTGAACAATAGTCATCTAATTGTGAATCACTGAAGCCATGGGCAGACATCAGTGCAAAAATATATACAATAATATAAAGAACAACAAGGTAAATCTAGAATGAAGTGGCAGTTCTACAACTACAAGACCTGAAGACGGCAATGAAGGGTAAGCAGAATGACACAACACCAAAAATGCCTTTATGAAGATCAATGAAGCCCTCAAAGAAGATATGAAAAATTCCCAAAAGAAGTAAAAAGAATACAAACAAAAATTGGAAGAGATGAACAAATCATTGAAAGAAATGTGCCAGTAACTAAAAACTGAAAAAGAAACAATAAAGCAGGCACAAAAGGAGGCAATGATGGAAATAGAGAACCTGAAGAAAAAATCTGGAACCACAGATAAAAGGATAACCAACAGAGTTCAAGAGATGGAAGATAGAATTTCTAAAGTGGAAGACTCAGTAGCTAAAATAGATATATCAGTCAAAGAAATACTAAAACCAAAAAAGCCGTAACACAAAATGTTCAGGAAATCTGGGACACCATGAAAACACCTAACTTGAGAAAAATAAAAATGAAAGAAGGAGAAGAATACCAGCTCAAAGGCACAGATAAAATTTTCAATAAAATCAAAAAAGAAAACTTTCCTAACTTGAAGTAGGAAATGCCTATAAGGATACAAGAAGCTTACAGAACATTAAATAGATATGACCCCCCAAAAAGTCAGTGTGTCACATAATAATCAAGCCACAAAACATACAGAACAAAATAAAAATTTTAAGAGCTGCAAAAGAAAAAAATCTAGCTTAGTTATAAAGGAAGACCCATCAGAAGAACACCTGACTATTCAATATAAACAATGAAAGCTAGAAGTGCTTGGTCAGAAGTTATACAGATGCTGAAAGAGCATGGCTGCCAAACTAGAATACTACTGCCTGCAAAGTAATCAGTCACTATACATGGAGTAAACAAGATATTTCATGACAAAGTCAGACTGAAACAGAATCTGTCTACCAATCCAGCGCTACAGAAAGTATTAGAGGGAAAACTCCAACTTAAGGAACCCAGACACACCCATGAAACCACAAACAAACAATAACCCCACAAAAATACTCCAGAGAAAGGAAATACAAACAAGTTACTTTGAAAAATAGCAGGAAATATCAATCAGTGGTCACTAAAATCCCATAATACCAATGGAGTCTACTCTCCTATAAAACAACACACAAGATGGAAACAACAACAGAAGCCAGCCTTCTGTTGCCTACAAGAAACACACCTCTACCAGAAAGACAGACATAGACTTAGAGTAAAGGGTTGAGAAAAGATTTTCCAGTCAAATGGTCCTAAGAAACAAGCAAGGTTGCCATCCTAATAGACAAAGTAGACTTTAAGCTAAAAGCAATTAAAGGGGACCAAGATGGTCATTACTTATTCATCACAGGAAAAATTGGAAAGAGGAAATATCAATCCTGAATATTTATGCCTCTAATATAAGGGCACCTACCTATGTAAAAGAAACACTGCTAAAGCTCAAATCCCACATCAGTTCTTACACCCTAATAGTGGAAGACTTCAATACCCCACTTTCAACCCTGAATGGGTTTAGGAGAGACTTCAATACCCCACTTTAACCCCAGATGGTTTTAGTGCTGAATTTTACCAGACATTCAAAGAAGAATTACTAAAGTTACTCCTCAAACTACTTCACAAAGTAGAAACTGAAGGAATATTGCCAAATTTTTTTATGAGGCAACAATTACCCTAATACCCAAGAATGAGAACTACACACCAATTTCCCTCATGAATATTGATGCTAAAATTCTCAATAAAATTTTAGCAGCTTACAACAATGTATAAAAAATATCATCCACCAGGACCAAGTAGGCTTCATCCCAGAAATGCAGGGTTGATTCAACATATGAAAAAACATAAGCGTCATCTATCATATAAACAAACTGAAGTATAAAAACTACATGATCATATCCTTAGATGCGGAAAAAGCCTTTGACAAAATACAGCACTCCTTTATGATTAAAGCCCTAGAAAGATTGAGAATACAGGGAGAATACCTAAATATAATTAAGGCGATTTACAAGAAGCTGACAGCCAGTATCAAACTTCATGGACAAAAACTCAAAGCAATCCCACTAAAGTCAGAAACTAGACAAGGATGTCCTCTCTCCCCTTATCTATTCAATATAGTTCTCAAAGTTTTAGCTAAAGCAATAAAAGAATGAATGGAGATTAAGGCGATACAAATTGGAAAAGAAGAAGTGAAGCTATCTCTATATGCAGATGATATGATTGTATACATAAGTGACATACAAAATTCTTCCATGGAACTGTTACAACAGAAAAACACACTCAGCAATGTAGCAGGATACAAGATTAACTCAAAGAAATCAGTAGCCTTTCTGCACACTTAAGAAAAAATAGCTGAAAAAGAAATAAGGGAAACATTACCCTTCATAATACCTGTAAATAGTATTAAATACTTTGGAGTAACTATAACCAAAGAAGTAACAGATGTATTTGACAAAAATTTTAAAGCATTAAAGAAAGAATTTGAAAAGGATATCAGAAAATGGAATGCTCTCCCATGTTCCTGGATAGGTAGGATCAACATAGTAAAAATGACAATTCTACAAAAAGGCAATCTACAGATGAAATGTACTCCCCATCAAAATCCCAACACCATATTTTTTGGACCTTGAAACAACAATACTCAATTTCATTTGGAATAACAGGAAAGCCAGTATTGCCAAAACAATTTTGCTCAGCAAAAGAACATCAGGAGTTATCACCATTCCTGACTTCAAGTTACACTATAGAGCAACAGTAATAAAAACAGCCTGATACTGGCAAAAAAAACACACCTGTGCATCAATGGAATAGAATTGAGGATCCAGACATTAACCCAAAAACCTGTGAACACCTGATCTTCGAAAAAGATGCCCAAAATGTTCAATGAAAAAAAGATATTATATTTAACAAATGGTGTTGGAATAGCTGGATGGCAGTGTATAGAAAAATGCAAATAGATCCAAGCCTGTTACCCTGCACAAAACTCAAATCTAAGTGGGTCAAAGACATCAACATAAACCCAGCCACTTTAAACTGGATAGAAAATAAAGTGGGAAATACATATCTACAGATTGGAACAGGTGACTACTTCCTAAATATAACACCAGTGGCACAGACCCTGAAATCAACAATCAATAAGTGGACCCTGCTGAAATTGAGAAGCTTCTGTAAAGCCAAGGACGCTGTAAATAGGACAAAACAACAGCCTACAGAATGGGAAAAGATTTTCACCAACCCTACAAATGATAGAGGACTGATCTCTAAGATATATATAAAGAACTCAAGAATCTAGAGCCCAAAACTTTGAATAACCTAATCAAAAAATGGGGTACAGATCTAAAAAGGGAATTCTCAGCAGAAGAATTACAAATGGCTGAAAGGCACCTGAAAAAGTGCTCATCATCTTTAGCCATCTGAGAAATGCAAATCAAAACAACTTTGAGATACTATCTGACACCTGTTAGATTGGCTAAGATAAAAGACACAGAGGACAGCCTATGCTGGAGAAGATGCTGAGCAAGGGGAACACTCCTCCTTTGTTGGTAGGAGTATAAGATTGTTCAGCACTTTGGAAAGCAGTATGGTGGCTTCTCAGAAAATTGAGAATCAATCGCCCCAACGACCCAGCAGTATCACTTCTGGGTTTATACCATAAAGATGCACAGTTGCACTCCAAAGGTATTAGCTCAACTATGTTCATACCAATGTTATTTGCAATAGCAAGAACCTGGGAACAATCTAGATTCCCCTCAGCTGAAGAATGGATTAACAAACTGTGGTACATCTACACAATGGAATATAACACAGCAGTAAGAAAAAAATGATATCCTAAAATTTGCAGGCAAATGGATGGATTAGGAGAATATCCTCCTGAGCGAGTTATCACAAACCCAGAAAAATAAGCAGGGGATTTACTCACTCATTAGTGGACTCTAAACAAACTAACAAGAAAAAAGGCAAGCATGCCCAAGCTGCAAACCACAACCACTGAATAGAGTGGGATCAGAAACACCTTGGAGTGGCTCCTTGGATCCCACCCCACCCCGCTAGAGGAACACCTGACTCAGTCTTGATGTTTTGGGGAGAAAACTGGATCTGCTAGGAGTGGAGACTGAACTAAGCAATATTGAGACAGTGGTACCTTCTAATTGCCTGCTGCCTGCCCAGGGAGGGGATGGGGAGTTGTGGAGAAGATAGAATGACCTGATGTGGTGGGAGGGGAAGGGATCTAGAATAAGGATACACAAGGATAGATATGACTTCTTTGTTCATAATAATAAAAGATAATTAAAAAATAAAAAAATCACTAAGATCCAGTTTTAAAAAAAACAAACAAAAGACAACAAAAAAAGAAAACATAACTTTCCTCCTGCTTTATTGTTTAATTTGAATTTATTCATTAGGCACTCATTCCCAAATTTTTGCTAATGCTACCAACAAATTATGTAGTACTGTTGAAGAAATAAGTCTGTTCCATCAAATGGAAATAAGATTGTATTAAAACATCAAGATAGATTATGAGAAATATACTTCACATACAAGCTTAACACAAATTGAATACTCATTAAGAATAAAAGTGGATATATATAATTACCAAAAGAATAGTTAAAATCCATTTATATCTAAGGCATCACACAAAACAGAAATATTTACAGTATTTGATGGAAACACAGGTAATATTCTCAACTGTACTTTCCAGTCTGGAATAATGGGTACTATAGCATGCCAATGGCAAAATGTCACATATTCTAACAATATTATCAAAAATAGTAAACTCTTAAAAGTACAATATCCAAAGGTAATATGAGAATAATTGCTGTTTAGATTTTGAAAAATTACAAAAAGATTAAAACTTACCTCACTGTCCAGCTTTTCATCCTTGAAAGTATCATCTTCTATATTATTATCTATGCTTTCAACTGCAAGAATACTATTACTGATAGCAGGAATCATGTATAGCTGCTGGATCACAGAATTCAGATAACATGTAGCACCAGCATTTTTGAGGCCTACAAATCCTTTTGGTGGATGGGGTCCAACAGGTGGTAAATATTCCCACTCAGTAACTGCTTCACAATCTGAGAGAAGAAATCAAAATACTTATACCATAAAAGTGATTCTTCCAATTTATAGTTGCTTTAGACTTAACAACTGATAGTTGGAACAATTTTTTCTTAACCCACAAAAGATGATTTGGTACACTAGTAACAAGTCAAATTGAGTTCATATTTTCATTAACATTGCTTCTATAATTCTTTTCTTAGAAATATTAGTGCAAAATAGAACAAAGTAATCCTGTATAATACCTAGCATTCTAATAATTTAGCATTGTAAACTATATTTACACTACATTAACAGTAATTATAACTGTGCTAGATTTCTGAAAATTAGTATCAATAAACAGAAGACTTAAAAAACTTTTAGCCTCTTAAAATTAGTGTATTCAATTTACTGGGGATAAAGTTATACACAAACATCACTATCTTAGTTTTCAATATGTAAAGTAATTTAGCTTCGAACATAGTTCTACTAATAAAAAGTCCTTCCACATAAATACTTAATATTATTCATAATAAAGTAGAAAAATTTTACTTAGTCTACAGCAGTGGTCCTCAACCTTCCTAATGCTGACACCCTTTAATACACCCACAAACACTAAGATTATTTCATTGTCCTGTCAAAACTGTAACCTTGGTACTGCTGTAAATTTTAATTAACTGCTTTCTGATGGTTTCAGTACACTTCTATGAAAAAAACATTCAATACACCATGAATTATTAACCCACAGATTTAGTACCATGTTTTTTTTGTAACAGAAGGAGATATTTAAATTGAAATTACAGTGAGAACACTATCATTTTTTATTTCCTGTACTTAAAAAATTAAAGATCATTAATAATTTTTAATTTATATAAATTAACAATATATTCCATTGAAAGTTACACAATTAATAATTAGAATCAAGCCTCCTGCTGGGCTTAGTGGTGCATACCTTTAAACTCAGCAGCTGGAAGCCAACCAGAGGATGACTTAAATAACATTGTCTGCATAGTAAGTTCTGGGTCTACTTAGACCTCATCACAGGTAAAACATCAACAAAACCAAAACCAAAAGAATCAGACTCAAAATGCTGATGAATATATAACATATAAAACAATGTTGAGAATATTAAATTTATTACATCTCTATTTGTGTCAAATAAAAAAAAATCAGACTCTGATCTCAGCTCTCCATAGACAGAAGAGAGAGTTTGGCTGGGAGAGGCTCCACCAGCCACACCTAAAAGAAGAAACTTTGCAGGGCCACACCTCCAACTGCATCAGCAGAGAAGGACTGAGGACTTCAAATTTAAGACCCAGCCCACAGTTAAACAGATTCCGGCTCCCAGACCACCACACTACCTGAGACTTGCTCTCCAAATCCAGGGTAAATCCCTAGACTATGATCTCAGCTTTCCCTAGTAGATAGGAGCTAGAATTTGGCTGAGAGGGGCTCCTCCAGCCACACCTAAATGAGGGACCTTACATGATTAAACCAACCTCTGGGGCAACTAAATCATTCAGATACCTGTCCAGAGAAGAGTCAGAGTACTAGCAGACCACTTACTAATAGGAGACAGGAGACACATAAGCCCTCTTGCCACACCTGACTATGAACTGCCTAATCATGAACCACTGAAATGAAGAGGAGCTGCCAGGGCAAAAATACATACAATAGTATAAACAACAAGGCAACTGCAGAAGAAACTGGTGGTTCTACAGCGCAAAGACCTGAATAGAGCAATGAAGAATAAACAGAAGAAAACAACACCAGAAACACCTTTATGAAGATTATTGAAGCCTTCAAAGAAGATATAAAAAATTCCCTTAAGGAAATAGAGGAAAATAAACAAAAAAATTGGAAGAGATTAACAAATCCTTGAAAAAAAACCAAGAAAAGGTAACCAAAAAATGATAGAAACATTCCAGAAAGTAAAAACTGATATAGAAGCAATAAAAAAGGTACAAATTAGGAAAAGGTGGAAATAGAAAACCTGTAGAAAAGATTCTGGAACTACAGATACATGTATAAATGGAAGACTCAGTAGCAAAAAATAAACATCAGTCAAAGAAAATATTAAAACCAAAACAGCCATAACACAAAATGTACAGAAAATCTAGGACACCATGAAAACACCTAACTTGAGAATAAAATGAATAGAAAAAGAGAACAATACCAGCTTAAAGGTACAGTTAATGTATACAATAAAATCATAGAAGAAATCTTTTCTTACTTGAAGAAGTAAATGCCTATAAAGATGCAAGAAGATTTCAAAACATCAAATTAATATGACCCCCAAAGAAAGTCAGCATGCCACATAATAATCAAGCCACAAAACATAGAGAACAAAGAAAAAATTTTAACAGCTGCAAAAGAAAAGAGTGAATTTACCTATAAAGGCAGACCCATCAGAGTAACACCTGACTATTCAATGGAAACGATGAAAGCTAGAAGGGCTTGGTGAGAAGTTATACAGATAATAAAAGAGTGTGGCTGCCAACCTAGACTACTATACCTATACTATATCCAGGAAAATTATAAATCACCATAGGTAGAGTAAACAAAGATATTTCATGACAAAGTCAAACTGAAACAATATGTGTCTACCAATCCAGCCCTCCAGAAAGCATTAAAAGGAAAACTCGAACTTAATGATCCCAGATACACCCATAAATCCACAAAATATCAACAAGGACACAGAAAATAAACCCTAGAGAAAGAAAATACATAAAAGCTACTACCAATAATAGCAGAAAACATCAATCATTGGTCACTAATATCCCTTAATATCAATGGACTCTAACTCATATAAAAAGGCACACACTAACAAAATAGATACAATAAAAGAACCCATTCTTCTGCTGCATACAAGAAACACACAACAACCACAAAGACAAAGGCTTAGCATAAAGGGTTGGGAAAGATTTTCCAGTCAAATGATCATAAAAAACAAGGTGGGTTTGCCAGCCTAATATCTAACAAAGTAGACTTTAAACCAAAAGCAATTAAAAGGGACCAAGATGATCATTACTTATTCATAGCAAGACAAATTGGTCAAGAGGAGATTTCAATTCTGAATATTTATTCCCCTAATAACTACAAAAAAGAAACACTTCTAAAGCTCAAATCTGACATCAGTTCTCACACTCTAATAATAGGAGAATTCAATACCCCACTTTTACCCCTGGATAGGTTATCCAGACAGAGACTCAAAAGACATAAGGAGTCTTAACAGAGGTTATGATATAAATGGGTATAATAGGTATTTATGGCTGTCTGCAGAGTCCCAGCACACTCTGTAGCAGGCAAAGATAAAGTCTGCCTGTCACCATACCCACAGCTGCTGCTGAGGGAATCTGCATGGCTACCCACCTCGAACTCCAACTGAGCAAACAGATAACAACAAGGGTCCCTGAAGGACAGACTCAGACCCCGCCCAGAGTTGCTGCTGAGGGAATTTGCACGGCTACCCACCTCTACCTCCAACTGAGCAAACAGATAACTTCTGGGGCCTCTGAAGGACAGAATGAGACCATGCTCAGAGAGGTGACAGGAGGCTCACAAGCCCTAGTGCCACAACTGACCAGGGGCCATCTAATTGTGAACCACTGAAGCCATGGGCAAATGTCAGTGCAAAAAATTACATAATACTACAAAGGACAACATGGTAACTCCAGAAGAGAGTGGCGATCTTACAAATACAAGACCTGAACTGAGCAATGAAGAGGAAACAGAAGGAAGCAACACCAAAATTCCTTTTTGATGATCATTGAAGCTCTCAAAGAAGATATGAAAAATAG
>PVIH01021378.1:0-29883 GCA_004025045.1 Sigmodon hispidus | reverse complement strand
ATCTTACCATTTTTACTATTTTCTACAGAGAAAATATTTTCCAGTTTCAATTAATTCTGGACTTTTGAATTATAACTTGTTTTTATGTTCAGCAATTATAACTTCAATTATAACATGTTTTATGTCAATGTATTATTTCCTGAAGTTGTACATAAAATGTTTTTACATTCAAATGAGTCACTGTCTAAAGTATTGCATTTTGACATAATAAAAATATTAATGCTTTAAAAAAAAAAAAGAGAAAATGTCCCCATGAGATACAGCTGTAGGACATTTTCTTAATTAGTGATTGATGGGGAGGGCCCAGACCATCGTGGGTGGTGCCATTCCTGGGCTGCTGCTCTTGGGTTCTACAAGAAAGTAGACTGAGCAAACCATAAGGAACAAGACAGTAGGCAGCACTCTTCCATGGCTTCTGTATCAGCTTTGTCTCCAGGTTCCCATGCAGTTTGAGTTCCTGTCCTGGCTTCCTTCAAAAGTGGACTAAGGTGTAGAAGTGTAAGCCAAATAAACCCTTTCCTCCCCAGCTTGCTTTTGGTCCTGGTGTTTCATAGCCACAGCAATAGAAACTCTAAGACAGAGATTGAGAAAGAAGCTGGCCATCTTGGGAATTCTCCCCCTTTATTGCCTTGCAGTGGTCACTCTCCCTAACCATCTGCCCACCAGGAAGCTGGTCTAACCCTGGGACTCTCACTTCCTTGGTTTCCTTCCCACTACTGGATTGAACACAGGAATCCATGCAAGGAAAGTAAATACTTTGGCATCGTCCTACCATCCTGGTCCCTGTAAATCTTCACAAGTGTTTTGAGTAGAATCTTGTTTAAACAAGTTTTAATTGCTTGGTTACTCTAGTGTAAACATTAAAATTAAAATTTCACAGACCATTTTTGGTCTGCTAATTAAGGTCAAGAAAAAAAATACTTTGGGAAAAACTCCAAGGCCTTGTGTTTCTTTGTGTGTCTGTTCTCTGGACCACATTGAAATGTCAACTGCGTTTTGTTTCCATGGGTTACTACAGATGCTCTCTAAGTTATGTCAGCTGAGATGTTTCATATTCGATTGTGCTTACTGCTAAAAACCTCAGTGATAATTATGGGTACAATAGTAATTAAATTAAGCGGATGCTATTTCTTTAATTATTAATATTTTCTTTTGAAATATCAGTTTTTGCTTACATAATCGGCTTTGTAAATGGCTATATGGACCTTTGTTTCCAAAATGACAAAGCCTGGGATGCCTAGTAAAATAAAATTAATGTAGAAGAATGTAACCTTTAATCCTAGCACACATAAGCTAAAGCAGGGGAACACAGGTCAGCCTTTCTTACAACAAACAACACACAAAAACAAAAAAGAATCAGTACTTGGCCTTCAATTTTAAGCAGTGCCTAGCCAGTCAGTAATTTACCAATGCACTTATTAGTAAATTGTGCTGCTGTGCCCTTTATAATGAAAATAAACCCACTTTAGTTTTACATATAACTCACATACATAAAGGCACTAAACAGCCATTAAACTTTTGCTTTTGAAAGCCAGGCTTTTTGGAGCACACCTTTAATTCTAGCACTGGGGAAACAGAAACAGGCAGATCTCTGTGAGAGGCTAGCCCGGAGTTCCAGGACTACAGAGCTACACAGTGAGAACCCATCTCCAAACAAACAAACAAAAGTTGTGTAACCCTATTCACATGGCAGGTAAAACTACTGCTATTTGTCACACTTGGGTCACAGCTCTGAGAGAAATAGCATGGTTTGTTTCCTTGATACAGGAACAAAGCAAGGACATCAGCTTTTGCCAATTATAGTTAACCTAGCTCTGGAATTTCTAGGCTTCCTTTTGCTGTCTGTCCTTGGTTTGGTTTGAGAAAGAGATAAGAGGAATACAGGGCAAGAATCTCAGAGGCAGATCCGGAAAATAGTTTCAGGACAGGAAATGTGAAAGAAACTTGTTTTCAGCTCCTGTTGGTTAAAGGGAAGGGTCCTCAGATCAAGCCTAGAGCTTCCTTCCTCCTCAGCTCAAATATGAACTTCACTTTTTGGGAGATTTTTTAATACACAATATAGGATACAGCCAGCTACTCTAGGCTACTTTGAGTTGACAATGTGAAATTTACATTGTGGGAAGTTTGTACTGCCAATTCACCCCTGCCATTGTGCAAAAGATTGGGTTGAGATATCAATCTCAGATATTTTCTTTATTACAGATTTTAAAGTACTGTTTTTGATATTTTGTTAAAAATACTAAAATAGTAAACTGTATATCGTTATCTCTATTGCTAAAGTATTACCTTGTCATTTCCAGAGTCCATGATCATCTAATCTGGGGGTATTGGTTCTGCTAAAGCCCATTGCTAGATCCACCATCCATGAGGAATTCTTGGGGGAAAACATATTTATTGCTCTCATAGATGTCCCAGAGTTCTAAATTAAGGCATTTCTCTGCTCAATTTCACTTAGGGAAGTACTTAGCAAGTTCAGTTGCTGAGCAGGTGACAGCTCTATTTTCTTTAGAAACCACAGAAGAGTAGTGCTTATGAAAAGTTGAACCATGTTTTTATGTAACCATGATCCTCAAACAAAAATGATAAAATAAAAACACAACTGAAATCACTTTGCTTTTTGCTGAGAAAAAAATATATATTCAAATATCCTGTTGCTAAACTCTCTAATAGCACACTTGAGTACCTGAGCAATTTTAGGGCATATTGGTTTGTAAAGTGATGTTTATTTGTGTTCAGCATTTAACATTTTTCAAAGTGACAAGTAAATGTGAGTCTAATGCAATGAGGAATTTCTCTTTTGTAAGTTGTGACAAAATTTGCTATCACTGTCACGGTTCTTTATGATCGACAGTATCAAGGTAGCAGGTGTGAGTTGCTCAAGACTGTCACTGTTCTACTAGAAACAGAAGACAGAACATTCAGGCTGCTAAAAAAATATGATAGAATGAGCTTGGCATGGTGATACCTGCCTATAATTCCAGCACTCCAGAAACTAAGGCTGGAGGATCAGGAGCTGGATATCAGCCTAGACAAAATATGAAGACCCTTTTTCAAAAGATAGCAAAATAGGTAGTTACTAAACACAAAGAATGATTTTTTATTGGACTGTAAATATGAAAAAAGCAAAACTAAAAAAAACGATAGGTGGAAAACGTTGAATATGAACTACACAGCAGCTAGTATTTATGTGTATGTGGGAGGTGGGATGTTGTAATTGGTTTCTGACCCATACTTTCAGGCCTAGATCAGAGGTTTGACTGGCAATTGGGCAGTCACACAGACACACAATCACACAGGAACACACAGAAACTTATATTATTTTTACCCTGATCAGCCTAGTGACCATGCTCATAACTTGCTAGATCTTGGGTCTTAATATAACCTCTCTTTCTTATCCTGTTCATCCATGTGCCTCCACACCTTTTCTAAGCAGCATTTCCTGGTGCATCTCCTGGCAACTCCAGCAACTCTATGGTATCTTTTTCTGTTCTTTCTGTACTCAGATATTTCTTACCTTGTAGCCCTGCACACACTTCCTTGTCTGTGTTCAGCCAATCAGCATCTTTATTAAACCCATATTTGGGACAATTATTTACAGTGTAACACATAATCCCACTAGAGCTGGAGGTAGGGTTTGTACAGTTGTGAGTGCCTGTGTAGCCTTGGCTGTGGTTCTAAGGTACTTTCAACATTGTATTTGGTCTTCTACCTGGTCTTGAACTCACCAATTACTTATACTGGCTAGCTGGAAAACCCCTGGGAACTGCCTGTGTCTGCATCCCCAGCACTGGTATCACAAGCATATGCCATCACACCTCGTATTTTTATATAGACACCAGGAATCAAGCCCGGCCCCTCATGCTTGCAAGGCAAACATTTTCCTGACTAAACTGTCACCCCAGCCCTATATTAGTTACTATTACTGTATCTGTATTATATGCAGATATATATTATAGTGCTTCTTAGGTAGAATAGTATTGTGACTTTATAAGAGAATGTTCTACTCTTAAAGATGCAAGATAAACATTCTTTCAATTCATTGAAAAATTTTTAAAGAAAATAAAACATTTGAACAAAATACTCAAAGCTAGTGAATCCACTCACAGACTCGTGGCTCAGTGTTTTAAAATTTGACACAAGGTGGCACACACATTTAATCCCAGCACTTAAGAACCAAAGGCAGTAGGATCTTTGTGGTTTTTTGCAGCCAACCTAGTCTACATAGTCCATTTCAGGTTAGCCAGAGCTTATATTGTGAGACTCTATCTCAAAACAAACAAAAACAAATAAAATACAATTTTACATAATCTTCACAATTTTTCTAAATAAAAAGTTGTGAGGACCTGGCTTAGAAGCTCGTGCCTACAATCCCAATGTGTAGGAACTGAGTTGATGCTCACCTAGACCCTGCCTCAAATTGAAGAGAAAGGACCAAAAAGCCTTGGGAGAGAGAGGAAAACATATGTGAACTTACAGTCTTTAGAAAGCTCTCAAGAGTGGGTGCAGTTCCTCACACACATTGCTTATCCCTGGGCTGCTAGCATACTTAGCAAAATAAAGTCTAGTTTCAGTCCTTACAGTCCTAAAAAGTATCACTATTGTGGATGAAAAGTGGACTGGATCATTGCTCTAATTGTAGGTTCATTATGGTACTTCCAGTTGGCAGCCTAGGAAGAGGTCGTTTAGTCAGCTCAAAAAGCATTAAGTAGTTTCTGCTTCCAGATGAAACAAGACTTGAGTGTACTGTCTGACCTTAACTAAGGAAGTGAGCATGTGAGGAGCACAAGTTTCCACAGAGCGAACAGCATTCACTCAGGACAGTGTTCCTGGAAGGTATAAAGAGTATAAAATGGAAGTCCTTTGGACAAGTTAGGCTAAGCCTGAGTGACATCATTTAATGTGTGCAGAGACATAGATAGAAGTGTAGGGTGGAGCAGAGATAAGCAGAGGCACCCTCTGAATACTCCACCCGGTTACACCCTGACTATCCGGAGTGACAGAGTGAAAGGGGGAGATAGATAAGGTGAGAAGGATTACCTTACCTAGTTGCTAGGGTGATGTCGCCTAGCAACCGTATTAGCATATTAAGTGAAAGCAGACCCAAAGCCGCCGAGTTTGACCCAAGCTTCAGAAGTGAAGGGGGCTCCATCCGGTCCTCAGAGGCGAACACTCAGAAACTCTGAGGTGAAAGAGGAGGCTTCGAGGTCAAAACTCCCTCCGATCCTGGTCGCAACTCCCGAGACGCTGAAGGACCAGATCCCATATCCTAGGCACGAGGGGAAACAAGGTTCCGAGCGATTACTGCCCGAACCAGTGACTGAGACCCGGCTGCATTCCCCGGCGCCCCCCCCCCCCGATGTATTAGTGTGTGACTAATGTATTTGATGTGGATTGTGTATTCTGAATATTATAAGCATCAGTTATTGAACCGCCATTGAGTGTCTGAAGTCTCGTTGTCCATTCATCTCCAACTGACCACTGGAGAGTGCCCAGGATTGCTCGAGACAGAAGGAGAAAAGCAAATGAGATGAGATCTACCCTGGTCCCAGCGTATTCTCTAAAGAGGAGCATCTGGGGGGGCTGGAGAGATGGCTCAGCGGTTAAGAGCGCCTCTGCTCTTCCAGAGGACCCGGGTTCGATTCCCAGCACCCACATGGCAGCTAACAACTGTCTGTAGTTCCAGTTCCAGGCAAACACCAAGGCAAATAAATAAAAATAAATAAAGTTTTTTTTAAAAAAAAAAAAAAAAAAAAAAAAAAAGAGGAGCATCTGGGCTTTAGCTCTTGGTGAGGAAAACACAAAGGATCTTCTGGGTTCCCTGGGTTTAGAAAATGGAGGTAAAAATGACTGAGTTCAAGTGTCACCATTAAAATCTGTAGTACAAACCCAGGCACATTCCTGTAAACCCAGCAGGAAGGAAGCAGAGGCAGATGGATGTCTGTAAACTCAGGGCTAATCTAGTCTATGTTGTGAGCTCCAGGCCAGCCAGGGCTATATAAGGAGACACTGTCTCAAAACCAAACAAAAAAAGTAGAATTTGTATGTGTATGTGGGTGGTGGGATGTTGTAATTGCTTTCTGGTCCATACTTTCCGGCCTGGAGCAGAGGTTTGACTAGCAATTGGGCAGTCTCACAGACACA
Organism: Sigmodon hispidus; assembly: GCA_004025045.1. Lineage (NCBI taxonomy): Eukaryota > Metazoa > Chordata > Mammalia > Rodentia > Cricetidae > Sigmodon > Sigmodon hispidus. The sequence goes on along the minus strand of PVIH01021378.1, from coordinate 23,742 downwards.
CAGACCCACAATCACACAGAAACACACAGACACTTACATTCGACAGCTTCACAGAAACGTCCCTTAGATTTTCACAAGAGTACAGAGCAGAACATGCCTTTGAAGAAATTATCCAAGAGTAGGGAATGTCCCACCAGAGAGAAGTAGTGACTGAAATCACTGGAGACTTCCTGACTCAGGTGTGTTCATTACATCTCTGTTGCTGGGACCAAAATGCCCGATGGAAGAGCCTGGAAGAGCTTCACTTTGGCTCACATTTTCAAAGGTTTTAGTCCCTCACAGTGGGGAAGGCATAGAAGAAGCACAGCAGTTCGTGGCTGCAGGAGCATGTGGCAAAGACTGTTCACATCACAGTGGACTATGAGAGCCAGGTATAATCCCCAGAGCCAGGCCCCAGCGGCCCACGTGCATCAGCTGGGTTCCACTTCCTGAAGGATCATGGAGGCAGCCACTCAGATTGCAGAGAAAAGTCTGTGAGATCAGGCATTGTGTGATGGTGCTGGATTCCCTACAGGGAGCCCCTGGTTAGACAAGATGGGAAGCTGTGAGGATAAAACAATAAGTCACCTAAAATAAAGCACTGGGAGAAGAAAGCCTTCATGTCAGGGACCAAGACCCTGGCTTGAGCCTCTAGGCCTCTAGCAAAAGACTCCCGTGGGAACTTACTGAAAAACCAACCACTGAGCCGGCACGAACCCAAGTAAAATAGATGTTTCACCCAAAGTAAAATAGATGTTCTGGTTTGTTTAACAGTAGCAGAGGAGTAACTCTAAAGAATAGAATAACAGGAACATTCTGTGGCTAGGTTACTTAGCAGCCCTCCTGATAACATAAAAAATAGCTCTAAAGAATAAGCTAACAAGAACATTCTATGGTTAGGTTACCTAGCAACCCTCCTCTGAAGCAAGACCAGTCACCTTTTTACCCTGCCAATATCCTGTCCCCCTGGCCAGCTTCCTGCAGGTGCTTGAAGACTGCCCCCTTCCCATATTCTGCTTTAGAACTATATAAGCATGTATAGAATCGTAATAAAATCGCAGCACAAACAGGCTCCCTTTTGTCCTGCTGCCTTCCTTTGTGTCTCCCTTCCCTTCATAATCTCTTGGAGGTGGTCTCCCATGTTCAAGTCCTGTGGATCGGGGCACCTGAAAGATAGAAACTAGCAGATTCAGGGCAGCACACAGCAGTACAAGGTACATGTGAGCAGAGTTTCAGGAGAGGAACATGGGGAAAGAGGGTGAGAGCGGGATGACACTTGATATAATGACCCTGGATCTCCACACTTGATGAAAATCATCTCACTGCAACATCCCCATAGTTCAGTGAAGAATATGAAATGGTGAACTTTATTTCAGGGCTTTATAATTACCTCAAACTCAGGATTCATGCCCTTGTGAATTAGATTAGTGCCTTTTTAGTACATGTGTCCTACTATCACAGAACACTGTAGACTGGCTTGTTTATAAATGATAGAATTTTCTCCACTTTTGATAGCCAGAAGTGAGATCAGGGTGGTGGCGTCATTGGTGTCTGTTAACAGTTGCTCTCTGGCTTCTATGACCCTTTGCTGTTGTACCATTTATAAGGGAGGAATGCTCTCACCTGACAGGAGGACAGAAGCCAGGCTCTAGAGCATTCTAGTCAGCCTCAAGCCCCTTCGTGAGGACGTTATCCTCAGGATAGAGTCCTAATGGCTACTCTCCTCCTAAAGAACATATGTCAATGTTGCTGCACCAAAGGTTAAATTTCAGCAAGGATTTAGAAAGGACTGAATACAACACAGCTATGCCTTTCCAGGAGGCCACAGAGGGCTTTACAAGGAGGTCACAGGGAGCAACACAGATGCTTTCTGTTACCCTATTATAGCTTTCTTTTAAGGTGGAGCAAATCCAGAAGTAGGGTCCCAAGGACTGATATCTGCCATGCTCCTCTGCTTGAAAATGCTCCTGACTTTTGACTGGCTAATTCTATGTAGCTTTTTTGAACATGTCTTTGAATTTTTGTACCCTGATGTTGCAGTAAGCTGACAGTCTTCAGATGAAAATTATGCTCATTGGTTATTTTCCTTTGTAACAAAAGTCCTCTTTCTCTTCCTCTCTCTCTCTCCATATATATGTATATATATTATATATGTGTGTGTGTATAAGTTACACACATATATGTAATTTTAATATATTTATGTCTTATATATTATAATGTGTTTGGTATATGTAATTTTTAGGTCAAAATTCACCATGTAGTTCTGGCTTTTCTGGAACTCACTCACTATGTAGAGTGGTCTCATACTCAGAGACCCTCTTGCCTCTGCCTCCCAAGTGCTGGGAACAAAGGCATGTACCACTACACCCAACTATATTCTTTTATTTTAAATATTCATTTTTTTGTAAAGATTTATTTATTTTTACTTATTCTTATGACTATTTTGGCTACATGTATATCTGTGCATGCAGTGCCTGAAGCGATCAGCTGTGAACATTATAAAATTTTTCAAGGCATCTGTGGCATGTTCAGAGCGGCTGTACTGATCCAAGGGTAGTCTCACTTGCTGCTCAACCAAGGGGCTTTTTACTTAAAACACTCAGGACAGCAAAGGAGAGTTGAGCAGTTGCCAATTAGGAAGTCAAATTGCTCTTCCAGAATAATTTTTTATCTTCAGAACATTAGGAGTGCTGACTATACAAATGTACTTATCATCATTAATGATGTTTTAAAGATTTATTCATCCATTTATTTTATACACTCAGGATAAATGTGTGTGTGTGTGTGTGTGTGTGTGTGTGTGTGTGTGTGTGTGATGTACACCACATGCATGTGCATACGTGTCCACTAAAGCCAGAGAAGTGGTGTCAGACTCCCGGGAACTGATGTTACAGATGGTTATGAACTATTACATGAACGCTGGAGACTGAAGCCTGGTCCTCTGTGAGAGCTCTGAGCCAACCCTCTAGACCACTGTTATTGATCTAAACAGACAGATGGTGCTTTAACAAAGCTAAGGTCCCAGCCTATGCTCCAAGGATGGGTAAGATCCCATGGTACCCAAAGGCTTGCATGTCCATTTAATCCATCTTATCTTTCTTTTTGTTGTTGTTGTTGTTTTGTTTGATTGTTGGTGATGGATGGGTAAGTGTGTATCCCTCAATGTCCTGGAATTAACTCTGCAGACCAGGTTGGTCTGAAACTCAGAGATCTGTCTGGCCCTGCCTCTCAAGTGCTGGGATTAAGTGTGTGGTCCATTTAACATCTTTTAAAACAAAAAGATAAACTTTATTTTTTATCTCTATGCCTGTGTGTGAGTGTGCCTACGTGCATGGAGATGTCTATGAAGAGAGGAAAGACAATTATCAGGGCCTGGAACTGCAGCAGATTGTGAGCCATCTGATAAGTTCTGGAGACTTGAATGCATGCTGTCCAGCTAGCACTGTAAGTACTTTTACCCACTGAACCATATTGCTATCCTCATGACTCATTTTGTTGACTTCTTTTCACTGACTGCATTCTCCTTCAACTGACTACCTGTCATTACTATAAGTATTTTTAAATCCTCTGTATTTCCTTGGCAATGACTTCTGGAAGTTTTTCTGTCTGATTTCCCAGGCCTTGCCCTCCAGTGGCCGGAAAGGTATTTGAGGGAGCTCAGCTATTAGTACCAGCCTTGTTTGTTATGTCGTGTGTTGACAAATCTGCAGAGTGCAGTTACTCTTTCCCATGGGATCGTTCAGCTGAGTGATGACCCAGGAGTTCATTTTTACAGGTATTCCCTTCACTCACTCATTAGGCCAACCTGCCCAGTAGTCCTAATGGAAAAAGAATCTTTAGCCAAAGTGAGAGCTTTCATTTCATTAGTGATCACATTTGCCTGAATCCAACCTTGTCAGGTGCTCCAACTGTTTCCTTCCTCCTTCTGCTATCTGCTCAACCTGTAAGTTCTAACTAACAACTCTTACCTCTTCCAGCCTCACAGGTGGACCCATAAGTGTGGGACATGCAGAATTCTTCCCTGCCTAGACACCATCCACCAGTTGTGATACAATTGCAGGATCTTACCTGGAACATAGCACAGGCTCAGTACTCACTGTCACTGAAAAGCCTCAGAAGACTCAAACCTATTATTTCTGATCTCTTAAGAAAGCAGCTACTCAGCCCCATGTCATCCCCTGTTAACATGCCCTTCTTGCAGTTAAAAAGCCTAATGGAGCCTATTGCCTGGTTCAAGATCTCAGGCTCATTAACTCTGCTGTGGTTCCTATCTATTCTGTCTTGCAAAATCCATATATTTTGTTGTCTGCCATTCCTCCAGGAACTTTCCACTTCTTCATCCTACCTAAAAGATACCTTCTTTTCTATACCACTTAGCACTCAGTTTTAGAATATCTTTGCTTTCACCTCGACAGACCCTGACACTTGCCTGTCCACACAGCTCACTTGTATTGTATTACAGCAAGGATTTAGAGAGACCCCACACCTATTTGGTCAGGCACTAGCTTCTAGCCCATTCTCTCTGTCTCTATGCAAATCAAAAACTATACAATACATGGGCAACATTCTCGTCTGCAGTCCTTCACTGCATGATAGCCAAGCTAAAACCTCTGCTCTCTTAAACTTTTTTCTAGCAGGGGCTATAGGGTCTCACCCTCAAAAGTCTAGTTGTCTACACTCCAGGTCACCTACTTCAGTCTCACTATTACCCCAACCCACAAAGCTATTACAGTAGATAGGAAGCAGCTAATTCAACCCCTGACAGCTCCTACCACAAAGGAGGAGATTCTATTGTTTCTGGGAATAGCAGGTTTCCCCTTCTCCACCCTGTTGTAAAACCCTTTCAAAGACTTCAGCAGGCCCTGCTCTGAGATCTAGCTCTTCATCTACCTAATCTAACCGGACCCTTCTCCCTTTATGTGACAGAAAAGACAGCTGTGCCCTTGGTATTTTGGCCCACCAGCTAGGACCTTCCTTTGCTCCTGTAGCATATCTATCAAAAAGATTATATCTTACCACTCAGGGATGGGCACCATGCATACATGCCCTAGATGCTGCTGAGCTCCTCGTGCCTGTAACATGGTGGGTAGGGAAGGGGTTGCTATGGTATTTGGAATTAGGGTCTGACTTTAGACAGATTGTACAAGAGGCAGTGAAAGATTTTAAGAATTGCAGGTCTTTAGAAGTAGGTTGAAGGTGGGCTTTAAAAAAGGGGGCCAAAACCTGACTGTTAGGGTGGAAAAGCTGGTGCAGATAGGACAGATTCACTTTAGTACTAGGTGACTGTGTGGGTTGCAGTGCATGGATTCCCACCAGGACAGGGGCTTCCTTCTGGGGACAAGCTATCAGTTAGACTTCTCTCAAATGCCTATAGTCAGACAGGCCAAATATCTTTTAGTCTTTGTGGATACATTTTCTGGTTGGGCAGAGGCATATCCCACTGGTAATAAAAAGGCTCAGTCTTTGACATTCTTTTCTGAGAAATAATTCCCTACAAAACAAGTTAAATGAGGCTTAAATGAGGTTTAAGTAGTGAGCATCAGTGATCCACTTGGTAGCGGTGTGAACCATAAAATTCCCCAGATTTGAATGGTAAATGTGGCTCCTGCCAATTTCATTTCTCTGCAATGAAACTAAGCTCTTATAGACAAAGGAGATGGGAGGAGCCAGCCACTATAGCTCAGGTTTTCAACCTAACCACAAGGCTTTAATCCTAGCCATGCTTTTTAGTAGTTTAAAGGCTCATGTGGTCAGAAAAAAGTAGAGATATACAGTAAAGATAAATTCAGATGAAAAATAACTCTTTACAATGTTTTTAAAAGTATACATACACTTGGTAGAATATATAAATAGATCTTAAAAATAGAGTAATAAAAATATTACACCATATATAGATGGAATATACCTAGAGAGTCTAGATACTAAATGTGATTGTGTTACCTTTGAGTTTTTTGACTGCAGAGTAATGAACAAGAGCTGCTAAGATACATCTGATTATAAATGCTGCTGGATTAATCTAACCTATTTTTTTAAATGCCTTACTTTAAAATTTAATTCAAGAGATATGTTACTTTGGAGAAGAGGTTATGGTTTTGTTTCCATAGAAAATGAGAGGATATGGATTCATTCCAGATTAAGAAAAACTAGGTTTGATTGAGGAAGAGCCTCTGAAAAATCTTCAGTGGGAATAGATGACCCAGATCAGCCATCCTTTCAGAGCACCTCTGTTGCAGTTTCCTCTGAGTTCTGTAACCAGAACAGCTTCAAGGCTGTTGGCTGAGATGATCCAGCCTCACAGACTCCTCTACTCAGTACATGACCATAATCCTAAATTTTCTCAGGATCCCCATGAGTTTACCAGTATCCCCAATCAACAGAGAGAAATCTAGAGAGCTATGGCTAATTCTCCCCAAATAGATTATGAAAAAGTAAGAGGTTTCTGGCTTGGACTTTTAGGCCTAGCCTCAAGGGTCAGACCCACAGTCCCACAGAAACACACTGTCCCACAAAAACACACAGATACTTACATTAATTTTATGCTGATCAACATAGGGCCCAGGCATATAACTTGCTAACTTTTAACTCTTAAACTAATCCTTGATTCTTATCCTGTTTAGCCATGTGGCTCAGTATCTTTCCTTAGAGCAGCTTTTCAGCTTCTTTCCTTTGCTTCCACTGGCAACTCTCTGACATTTCTGCTCTGCTCTTCCTCTTCATAAAGTTTTCTTAACCTGGTAGCCCCACACACACTTCCTCTCTGTCTTCAGCCAATCAGCACTATTATTAAACTAGTAGGCAGGACAATTATTTACAATGCAACAATATAATCCCACTATAGTTGGTTACAAGTTGTTATGGATAATTGTCCAGAAAAAGACTAAACAAAGGAAATTCGGTTCTGAGTTCTTGTTTTGAAAAGAAAAAAAAGCAGGAGGATTGTTTTGGTGTAATATTCTTATATACTGTAAAGATTTGGCACTGGTATTGGTTTAATAAAATGCTGACTGACCCATAGGCAGGCAGGAAGTATAGGCAGGGTTACCAGACTAGGAGCATTCTTGGAAGTGGAAAAGCAGAGCAGGAGTGGACAGTCAGGTGCAGAAAAAGCAAGATGAAAATATTGCAGTGAGAAAAGGTACCAAACCATGTGGTTAAACATATATTAAATTATGAGTTAACTTAAAGTGTAAGAGCTAGCTAATAATAAGCCTGAACAACTGGAACAGCAATTACTATAATATTAAGCTTCTGAATCAATTATTTTTTAATATATTTTTATTTATTTTGTATACAGCATACAGAAGAGGGTACGAGATCTCACTATAGATGTTTATGAGCCACCATGTGGTTGCTGGGAATTGAACTCAGGACCTGTAGAAGAACAGTCAGCATTCTTAACCTCTGAGCCATCTCTCCAGCACCTAAGTCAATTATTTTATAAGGAACCGTGGGACCAGCCAGGAGCGACAGAACCTCTGACTACAATACCAACACCAACAACACCAACACCAATACCACCAATATTATCACCTACATTACCATCACTAACTACACCATCACTTATACTACTACTACCATCAACATGAACACTAATACTTACTATTACCACATTACCTATACCACCATCAATAACATCACCTACACTAGTATTTCCACCACTACTATTGCCACCTCCACGAACAACAACACAGATACAACCCTACTACTAAACAAGCACTAACAAAAGCACCAATAACATCACCAACAACAACACGTTCACAAGCACTATCACAAACAACTATAACAATACCAATAGCAATACCAAGAACATCACCTACACTGTCAGTACTACCACCACCACCACCACCAATAACACCATCAACAACCACAATACCAATTACAGTACTAAAAATACCACAATACCACCACTGACACCAACACCAAAACAACCCTCTTTCCTACAATGCACTACCTATTGCAGCATAAAACTTTCTTCTTTGTTCCTAGTACAGAAATTACAATAAAATTTTGAATTCTGCACCAAACTTGCATTTTAAATAAACATATCTTAAAAATAATAAAATCAATGGAACACAGTTATTACACGGAGTTCTTAAATAATAGCTGGCATACAGTAACATGTCAATCACTGTTTCCTGGTATTATCTACTACATACTGAGTTTTGCTTCAAATTTTATGCAAAATCTTGCTGATATTTCTTAGCACACAAAAAGGTCCAGATATAGACAGCTCATCACTGGCTGCTCTTCCAGAGACCCAAGTTTAATTCCCAGTACCCACATGGTAGGTTATAGATGTCTGTAACTTCAGTTCCAGATCATACACCACCATAATGACATACATGCAGACAAAATAGCAATGCACATAAAAATAAAAATAAATATTTTTTAAAAAAGCACAAATTACACAATTTGAATGCTATAATTTTCAATGATTCTGAGTGTCTTCTGTTTTCTGAGAGGGTGTTTCAGCATGGGCAAGAACCCCACAATGACACAATTGCTCTGATGAAATTGGAAACAGAGTACAGAGAAAAAGAGAAGAGAACAGGAAGGTGAGAAAGAGGAGGAGGAGGAAGAACAGGAAGAGGAAGAGAGAAGTTAGGCAGAAAAAAAGAAGGGGAAGGGGAAGAGGAGGAGGAAAGGGAGACTCCTAAAGGAAAGTTCTAGAGAAAAGACAAAATTGTGTCTGAGTCACAAGAGGAAGGACAGGGGCTTCTTCTTATCTATGTCCAGTCACTCATATTTCAAAATATGATTGTTCTTCTAGCTTTAAGAACAAGTTCGGGCCTTCTACCTTCAGAAGGATAGCACATGCATAATTTCCATACTCAACATGTCAGGCATGACTAGAAACCTGATGTCACATAAATACCGCATGCAGTCTGCAAGGTCAAGTCTGGAATTGAACCTTGATATCTGAGGAAAACTAAGGAGTGAGTTCCCTGGGTTTTCTTCATGCCACAGGAGCCCAGGCTAGACACAAGTCAAGCTGAGAACACAGACATACCAACAGAAATAGACCACGTAACCAGAAAGTAACCAAAAAGAAAGCCAAAACAACAACAAAAAAGCAGTTCTTCCTACTCAAAGGGCCAGGAAGAGGGTAGCCAGACCAACAAAGAAAATTTTGAGACAAATGTCCATTCTACTCTTGCTGGGCACCATGGATATAACTGCAGCTCCACCCTCGCCCCGCGTCATCACCGCCAAGTTTTTAGTAAAGTGACACACCACAGTCATGTCCAAGGTAGTCTTTGGATTTAAGACTTTGACCATGTCTAAATGTACTGGGGTGACCCCACCCCACTCTTCTCAGGGCCACATGGGGAGCACAAGTCACTGAACCTCCTGCCAGCAAAACTGCCATGCTTGCTCTGCAGTGAAGAGCAGATGCCCCAGACCTAAAGAAGGCTGACTGGAAACCCTACTTAGCAGAAGTCAAACACCTCTGCTTACCAGAGTAGTTTCAGAGGCCACAAATAGAAGAGTTAGAAAAGATCCAGAATGTGGGCATGTATTGCCCAGAATGTCTAGGATTCAGAAGAAAAATCATTATACCAACAGCCAGGGAAATGCCAACTTGACTGGAAAGAGATACTCAAGACAAACTAACATCACTATGCAAAAACAAGATTACCAGAGTAGATCATTAACACAAACACTGTAACAGTGCTTCAAAAAGTGATCAGGAACATGCTTAAAGTGAATAAAAATAAAGTTTAAGCCCAGTCTGGTGAGCATGCTTTTAACCCCAGCACTAAACAGGCAGAGGCAGGTGGATCACTATGAGTTTGAGGCCAGCCTGATCTATAATAGTGAGTGCCCAGTTAGCCAAGGCTGCATAGTGAGACCCTGTCACACACACACACACACACACACACACACACACACACACACACACGCACACGCACACGCACACGCACACACATACACACACACACACGCACATGCACACAGAGCACCCAAAGCTATGAAATTTTGGACTGAAAATGTGATAACTAGTAACTAAATGGCTGGGTTCATCAACAGAACAGAGGGAAAGAATTATTGAGGAATAGGTATTGAGATTGAAATGTAGTTATCAACTTGGACAACTAAGAAAATGCAGACTGAAGATGGAAAGAACAGAGCCTCAGAGACCTTCAGGAAAATACGAAAGGATTTTATTAAGTCCTAGAAGAAGAGGTAGGTGGGAGTAGAAAAGTTTTTAAAGAAATAATTACTGAGGACAGAGGATGCCTCAGTGGATACATCACTTGCAGCAGGTACACGTGGTCCTAAGTTCACATCCTCACATCCCACATAAAGCCAGATGTGCATGCACCTGCTAGAATCCCAGCACTCTTATTTTAAAAATTGGTTCTTTGAGAGTTTCAAGTTTCCTACAGTCTATTTTGATCATACTTACTCCTCTATACCTACATAAATCTACCTATCATTGCATCCTTTAAAAGAAAAACCCTTCAATGTGAGCTGCCCAAAATATTCTTAGATGTGCTCTTCCCCTGGAGCATGGTCAATTTACTGAGGGCTACACTCTTAGAGAAAACTGACACTTCCTTTCCCAGCAGTCAATGGCTCCATGACTTAGGATAGGATTGTGTGCCCAACTCCACTCTCTGTGTTGGAATTTGGGCTGGCTTGGGTTTGCAAAAATTCTGTGCATGCTGTCACATGCTGTGAGTTCAGATATACAGTGGTCCTGCTGTGTAAGACAATTTTCCTTGTAGTCTTCCACTGCCTGTGGCTCTTATACTCTTTCCACAATTTCTCTTCTCCATAATGACCCCAGAATCTTGGGAGGAAGAACTAATACATACATACATACATGCGTGTGTGTATATGTACACATATACATACATTGATATTCACATTATGGCTGAGAATTCTGCAGTCTCTCATTCTCAGCACCACGGCCTATTGTGGCTATGTACTTCACCATTTATTTCAAACAGAACCTTCTCTGATGAGGATTAAGACATGCAGCAAACTATGAATATAACAAGTCACTAGGACTTGATTTAACACTATGTTCATTTAGAAGCATAATAATTGTAGTTTGTAGACTGCAATTTCTGGCATAGCCCAAAGGTTTACAACTACTCTTAGCCCACTTAGCCTCAAATAACTATGCACAGGCTTACATTGATTTGATGCTGATTGACCTAGGACCCAGGCATATAACTTGCTAACTCTATACCATTAAACTAACCCATGATTCCTATCTTTTTCAGCCATGTGGCTAAAGTATCTTTTCTTTCTTTTTTTTTTTTAAGATTTATTTATTTATTATGCATACAGTTTTACAGAAGAGGGCACCAGACCTCATCATAGATGGTTGTGAGCCACCATGTGGTTTTGCTGGGAATTGAACTCAGGTCCTCTGGAAGAACAGTCAGTGCTCTTAACCTCTGAGCCATCTCTCCAGCCCCTAAAGTATCTTTTCTTAGAGCAGCATAGTTGTCCTCTGCATCTGCTGGCTTCTTTGCTCTGCTCCTCCTGTTCCCAGAAATTTCCCAGTCTGGTAACCCCGCCCACACTTTCTGTCTGCCTTTAGCCAATCAACATTTATATTAAACCAGTAGTTGGGAGAATTATTTACAATGTAACAATATAATCCACTACAGTATTTTATCCCCAAGGGGCTATGACCTGTCTAGTCATAGGTTCTTGACCTGATAAAAGTGCTAGGAATTAGTTTCATCTTGTGAAGTGGGACTTAAATCCAAACAGAAAGTGGATGTTTACTCCCATAATTTTTGTGCCATGTTTGCACTACTGGCCATGCAGGAGCTGTGATGTGGATGAAAGGGCTTGTAGAGCTGTTGGCCATTTTATGAGTTAGTGAGTGTGAAGCATTGAGGGGGTGATCTTCGTGTCACAATATCATGCATGTCTAAAGCTCTGTAAAGTAGTATCCTTGGGGCACATCTTCCCTTCTGTATCACTCTGCTGCAATCACCATCTCCTCAGCTGCAGATAACTTTTTGAGAAGGAAACCTGTGGATGGCTTAACAAGACTTGGGAATAAGTAATCCTCATTGCCAACATCTTTGGGTTGGAACAACCAGGAGACACACCTCTGGGTGTGCCTGTGAGAGTATCCAGAAGGTTTGAATAAGGAGGGAAGGCATTCTGTATGTGAAGTAGGCTCCCAGACTGAGTAAACCAGGAGACAACCATGAGAGAAGTCACCAAGAGGCTCCTTACCACTGTGGATCCTCGCTGAGGCCATTCCATGGCAGAAAATTGAAGTGGGGGCACCAGCACCTTTTCCTCTTTTACCTGTTGCATTTAGGGCTATGCTCTTCACTTGTGGTGACTGGCATCTGCAATACTGCAGATCAGCCCTACAGAGATCCACAGACTTAATCATCACTGCAGCTGAGTGGTCCTTGCCAGTCATACAAAGACAAGTAAGCCCTGTTTGTCACTGGTGGGAAGCTAACACTTCATTGAAGGAATTACTGTATGGTGCGATTCACTCTGTCATCAAAGACTGAAAGCCTCACTTCTCGCTTAAGATTTCATATAATCCTCTCAACTTTGAGATATATTCAAGGGTCATTTTTATTTTCCATAAGTAAACTGAGGCCCCAGGAACACATTTGTGTGGTGTGTGTGTGTGCTTTGTTTTAGTGAAAGTCTTTTGGTGGAGCCCAACATTTAATTCACAATTCCTTTGACCCCATCTTCCAAGTGAAGAGATCACAAGGGTGTGCCATGTACAACTCAAGAACAAAATCTTCTAAGCCAATGTGTCAGCCACATTCAGTGTGCGATGGAGTGGGATTGACACCCAGAACTGACTCCTTCACAACAAGGACCCAAAGATTAACCCTTAGCTTTCTGAGTGAAAGGATAGGACTTGCAATACCTCAGGACTTTGCAAAGCTAAATTGCCATGCAAGTGCTACTGTGAGAATTAATATACCCATGGGAGCTCACTGACTGAAATAACTCCTGAGGAACCTTCATGGAGAGGAATTAAACCCTCTAAATATAGATGGCAGTCATCAATTTGTGTCTCTTGCAGTCAGACCAGTTATTTTGGATGTGTGAACTGACATCTTGGAGCCCATTCCCTACAGAGGAACACCTTACTCAGCCTTGATACAGGGGGACAGACTCGGTCCTACCTCAACTGGATATGCCAGACTTAACTGACTCATCTTGGGATTCCTTGCCCTCCCTGGGAAGTGGATGGATGGGTGGGACAAAAGAAAGCCAAGGGAGAAGAGGGAGGGGAGCAGTGGTGGGTATGGGGAAAAAACTTTTTAAATAAAATAAAAGTACAACTAGAATTACAAAGGTATTATTGTAACTAAGCTCATAACTTTGATTGAGATTTTCAGAAATTTCAGGTCAGGGTGGGACAGTAGCTCAGCTGGTGGAGCACTGAGCTAGCATGGTCTACAGTCTAGGTTCAGGCCCTAGCACTGCATAAATCAGCACCCCAGAGATGGACTATCAGAAATGTAAGGTCCTCTTTCACACAGCCAGTTTGAAACAGCCTGGGCTACATGTTATCCAAGAGAGGGGAGGGGTCACTGCAATCCAACCCATCCATAGCCTACTGCACATGGCTTCCCTCTGAACTGGAACATTTCAGGACCCTGACATAGACCTCATTCATCCATGGCCTCATTATAGGAGTTCATCTGCACTGTGCGTACGGCAGTAATATTCAAGACCACAGTTATTGGCCTGTTCAGGGGGGCTCTAGAAAGTCTGTTTTTGTTCAATGATTCACTAAACACAATGAAAGTGCTGGTTCTTTAATGAGGCCATTTACTGACCATTTATGTTCTATGTAGACATAAAGATCCCATTTATTCCACCTCACTGGCTTGATGGCAAAGCTAACAGTGTGTACAAAAAGTCAGTTGATAATAGAAGAGCACAGCCCAACCCAGAGCTAGGAGGAGAGGGAACGTGAGCATGACGTAATAGTCTCCTCCCCAAAATGCTTCCCTGAACCTCCATAGGGTGAAGTATTGGCAAACATTTAAGTGCCCTCTCTGTGCTCTGGGCTAGGTCCTGACAGGGATTGGTGACAGGAAGGCCAGCCCTGGAGAGCGTCCATCCCAAAGTGGCTTCTGATTTCTGTTCGTTGATTCTACCACACTTCTCATTTCTTCCTTACTTGGTTTCCCGTGAGAAGCAAAGGAGCCCAAAAAGATCAGGGGCCTGGTCTACCTTGGCTTTGCCTCTCCCCTGGGGGCAAATTGCAGCCACAGAACAAACACAGTTTACCCTGTATGGTCAATTTCAGGTAGACTCAAATCAACCAGGGGGAATGACTGGTCACAAGGCTCTTTCCTCTTTGATTTTTGCTCAGTCCAGACAGAAAAGCCTAAAGTACAAACAAGAAGGCTAACCCTAACTCTAACCCTAAGTACAAGAAAGATTGAATTTGACCTTGCTACATCATGAAACAACAAAATCATCCTGCCCATCTCCAGCCCATCTAAACAGAGTGACAGAAGCATTCACCATCTAAAATCTTATAGGATGATGCTTTAAGCAGTTTAAAGGAGCAGAGTTACAAAGTACCACAAGGAGGAATATCAGGATCACAAATTGAATTTGATTAAATAGGTTTATCTGGATTAGATAATCCAGTATAGATAGACCTTAATACCTATATGAAAAGTTTCAAAAGAGAAACAACAATGCAGTAATCTTCACCATAAGTCTTGAGTGAAAATGGTATGTAATATGCTTTCTTTAAGGTTATCATAAAAATAAAATGTTTATCTTTAAACCTGAAGATAACTGTGATGTCTAAATTATTTGCAAAAGCATTTACATGAAAAGAGATTCTTGTATGAATCTTCCTTATTTTCTGATATCAAGATGATATAAAAAGGCATTAAGGTATATAAAGGGTGAGACATAACTGAGTAATTAAGTCAAGTTCATTCCCAAGACCAAAGTCAGCTGTTGACAATTCCTTGTAATTCATGCTACCACAAAATCCAAGGGTCTAACCTTAAGAACCAGAATGCACATGCATATACCCAAACACATACTGACATCGCCTAATTAAAATTAAAACAAATCTTCAAGGAAACAAGTTTTCCTAAATGACTACTTTTCTCTTCTAGGCATTCATTCTTATAACACAGGTGTTGAGTTTAAAGGTTTATAGAGTTTTTCTATATCATGAAGTATAACAGAAAGCTAGCATGTAATCTTAGAAGTCAGAGGAATCAATCCTTCTCAGTTGGTGGTATCACTTGTGGAAATCTAGAAAATGCTGCCTTGCTGAAGAAATGTGCTACTAGGGGTAGACCTGAGCATTTCCATCCTGACACCATTTCCAGTTCCTACTCTCTGCTTCACGGTGCAGGTTTAAGATGTAAGTTCTTAGCTTCTAGCTTTAGATGCTATGTGACGACTGTTGTCATGCCATTTTCATGGAGATCCTGTATGTATCTGGAACCAAGGGCCAAATAAAATTCTTTAGTTAGTTGACTTATACATGTTTATTACAGTAAAAGAAAAGACACTAATACAGTTGTCATCAGAGCTTTTATTTCCTGTGACTAAAAAGTTATAAAATCTAAAAGGATTGATTCATAATTTAAGTTCATAGGCATTTTGTCCATGTGAGTTTTCACGTATAAACAAAATAGAGACATCATCATAGTGTAACAGATTATTGACACTTCTCAGATTTTTTTTCCATGCCATGTAACTGAATGCAAATGTGTTGAATAGAGATCTGACTAAATCCTTTATAGCCCAGATTTCCTCTGTATTCATTTCTTAGATCCTTGAAGGTTAATGTGTATGCACAGGCTTTAACAGCAAAATTACATACTAAAAGTTTTACTCGACTACATCAAAATGCAAAACTTCCACACTGATAACTTTTACACAATTTCTCCCCAGCACGATTTTTTCTTATGATTTTGAAGACTACTGATGCATGCAAAGAATTTACCACATTGAAGACACTCATAAGGTTTCTCTCCAGTATGAGTTCTTTTATGTCTTTGGAGATAACGACTATGTGCAAAAGCCTTACCACATTGATTACATTCATAGGGTTTCTCTCCAGTATGTATGCTTTTATGACTTTTAAAATTACTTGAATATGCAAAGGCTTTACCACACTGATTACATTCATAGGGTTTCTCTCCTGTGTGTCTTCTTTTATGAGATAGAAGATTACCATGTTGTGAAAAGGTTTCACCACAATGATTACATTCATAAGGTTTCTCTCCAGTATGACTTCTTTTATGCCTTTCAAGATGATCATGACGTTCGAAGGCTTTACCACACTGATTACATTCATAGGGTTTCTCTCCTGTATGTCGTATTTTATGAGTCAGAAAATGACCATGTTGTAAAAAAACTTTACCACATTGATTACATTCATAAGATTTTTCTCTAGTATGTCCAGGATGTATTTTTTTATGTCTTCTGAGACTACTTTGAGTTGTAAAGGCTCTACCACACTGATTACATTCATAGGGTTTCTCTCCTGTATGTTGTCTTTCATGAGTTATAAGATGACCTTGTTGTGAAAAAAGTTTACCACACTGATTACATTCATAGGGTTTTTCTCTAGTATGTCCAGGATGTATTCTTTTATGTCTTTTGAGACTACTTCCAGTTGTAAAGGCTCTACCACACAGATTACATTCATAGGGTTTCTCTCCTGTATGTCGTCTTTTATGAGTTATAAGATGACCATGTTGTGAAAAGGTTTCACCACACTGATAACATTCATAAGGTTTCTCTCCAGTATGAGTTCTTTTATGTCTTTTGAGACAAATGTAGTATGCAAAGGCTCTACCACACTGATTACATTCATAGGGTTTCTCTCCAGTATGAGTTCTTTTATGTCTTTGAAGACAACTGTAATATGTAAAGTCTTTACCACATTGATTACATTCATAGGGGTTCTCTCCTTTATTTTGTATTTTAGGAGTTAGAAGACGACCATGTTGTAAAAAGATTTTACCATACTGATTACATTCGTAAACTTTCTCTCCAGTATGAGATCTTTTATGTCTTTGAAGACAACTATAATATGCAAAGGCTCTACCACATTGATTGCATTCATAGGCTTTCTCTCCAGTTTGTCTTCTTTTCTGTATTAGGTGAACATATTGGGATAAGGCTTTACCCCACTGATTATATTCATAGGCTTTCTGTCTAATATGTCTTCTTTTATGTATTTGAAGTGGACTATGATATGCAAAGGTTTTAACACAATGAGTATTTTCAGAGAGTTTACTTACAGTATGGTTTCTGTCATTTCTTCCATATCTTCTAGAATTCTTACAATGTTCTTCGGTTTTATGGTCTTCCCAATTGCAGCCTATAGCAGTGAGGTTCCTGTAGGTCTCTACCATCACATCTCTGTATACAATTTTCTGTGAAGGATTCAGCAAAGCCCACTCTTCCACAGTAAAGTCAACATGCACATCATCATATGTCAATGTATTCATCTTGTGATCTCAAAAGGCAATCCAGGCTTCATCCTCAAAGATTCATGTAATAAACTCTCAGGATCTCCTCACTGTGGCTCTCTCTAGTGTTCTAGATTCATTCTAGTGGCTGTAGATACCTCCCATTGAAAAATTTTTTAAAGAGGAAAAAAAGGAAAGGAAGAAAAAGGAAGAAACACATCACTGAAAAATCAAACAGGTAAACTACAAATGCCTGAAAACATAGCTCTATAAAGAATTCTTCTAGAAAACATAGTTTAGAAGTTAATGAAAAGGGGGCTGGGGAGATGGCTCAGCGGTTAAGAGCACCCTCTGCTCTTCCAGAGGACCCGGGTTCGATTCTCAGCACCCACATGGCATCTAACAACTGTTCAGGCAAACACCAAGGCAAATAAATAAATAAAGTTCTTTAAAAAAAAAAAAAAAAAGAAGTTAATGAAAAGACAACTCAACATAATCCCAGCACTCAGGATGCAAAGGAAGACAGATCTCTGTATGTTCAGAACCAGGGTGATCTACACAGTGGAGTTAGAGGTCACCCATGTTTTCTGGAACTCTATCCCAAAAAGCAAAAAAAAAAAAAATAGTTTATACAAAGTTCTATAGATACTGAATAAGCACCTGAAAAAATAAACAACATATTCAGTAATCAGGAATATAAATTTTTTTTTAAAAAAAGCCAATGCCACCACATCTAAAATGGCTAATGTGGTGGTGTGAAAGAAAAAGGCTCCCAGAGGGAATAGCCCAATTAGAACATATGGCTGTGTTGGAGGAAGTGCATCACTTTTGGGGCGGGCTTTGAAGTCTTTTTTTCTCAAGCTTCATTCAGTGTGTCAGCCAGTCTACTTCCTGTTGCCTGTGATATGTAACACTCTCAGTCAGCTCCAGTACCATGTTTGCCTTCATAATCATAACAAATAGAACCCTAGAAACTGTAAGTGAGCCACCCCAATGAAATGATTTCCTGATAAGTGTTGCTACAGTAACAGCAATGAAAAGCTAAACTAAGACACTAAATCGCATCATGCTCATGTTTTTGGAAATATAAAACAGCTAGAAGTTGTTACTGGTAAAAATGTAAAATAGCAAGAGAGGGAGGGATAATGGGAGGAAGGATAGGAAAAAGGGAGGGGAAGCCATTTGATTACACTTATCAAGTACTTAAGAATTTAACCCCATCACATGACAACTCTGCTTTTAGGGATTTACCAAAGAAAAGTAAAAGCACAGTTTCCATTTAACAACAGGTTTCTTGATTGCTAAATGACCAGTCAAAAAGTTTATGGATAGACTGACTCCAGCATACCCACCCAAAAGAGACATTTCATAAAAAAATGAACTAATACAACAACAATCTGATTAAATCTCAAATAATTTTATGAAGATAACTCCAAGGCAGGGAGTGCATGAGTTCATCCACACAGAATTCTAGAATATGCAAACTAAATTATGACAGAAAACAGATGAGTTGATGGTAGGAAACATGGTGAAGAACCTGAACAGGTTGTGGGTGAAGGAGTGCTGGTGTGCTCATGGTCTTGATAACTGTGATGCCTTCTGTGTTGAATTCACATCTGACAATATTTGAGACTAAATACTTAATTCATGGTTCTGGAGTTTAAATGGTATGGTGCTGGCACTGCCTAGGCTGTGGTGAGAGCCCATAGCCAATAGCTTCATAGTGGTCAAAGAACAATAGAGAACGGGAAACCACAGAGCAGGAAGCCAAAGCATTGATAAGGAGAAGCTAATAACCTTCTCTCTAAAACCAGCCAGAGCCAAAGAGAACACACCACTTCTTCCTGAAGGCAGTACACTCAATACCCTCATAATTTCCACATGTGTATCTCTCACGAGCTTGTCCGATCTTTGTTCACTGCAACAAGATGCCATCTTGTTGTTCAACTGTGTGACTGAATATTTAAACTACACACCCTAAAGCATCTTGTTTTACATTAAACTACAATTTGGTTTTGGGACTACCTTCATAGCTTTTGTTATGTTTGGTTGATCTTTGAGACAGAGTTATCTGTATAGCCCTCTCAGTCCTGGAACTCACTCTACAGACCAGATAGTTCTCAAACTCAGATATCTGCCTGCCTCTGCCTGCTAAGTGCTGGGATTACCAGGTTATCTTTTCAGAGGCGAAGACTGTATGCTCTGAATCATCCTGCAACACCACCACACGGAGATGCAAGCTCCATAACATGAACAAACTCAAATCAAGTTCAAACTACAGTACATTTATAGGTACATACATAATATTAAGCTCATCAAATTGCACATTTTAAGTCAAACAACCAGACAAAACTACTTATTTACCATTTTTTTTAAAAAAGACAGGAGCTTACTGTACAGCCCTGGTTAACTTAAACTGTAGAGCATGCAAACCTTGAATTCAGAGTTCTCCCTGCCTGTTTCCTGAGAGATAGGGAAAGATGTCCACCAAACCTGCAAAGTGCTCCTTAGGGCTGAGGAGACAGCCCAGCGGTTAAGAGCACTGGCTGTTCTTCCTTCCAGAGATCTTGAGTTCAATTCCCAGCAACCACATGGTGGCTCACGACTATCTCTATGAGATTTGGTGCCTTCTTCTGGTGTGCAGGTATACATGCAGGCAGAACACTGTATATGTAATAAATAAATCTTTACCAAGAAAAGAATTCTTTAGGATAATAGTAAAACTGGAATCTACATTCATCACTGTAAGAACACAAAATGACACAACCATTTTAGAAAAAAAAAAACTTGTCTGCTTCTAATGCATATGCTTATTGTGTAAATTAGTAACCTACAGAAGAGAAGCAGCATCTGCCAGGAATGACTAAATAAGCTCTGGCACTCCCCTCTGTAGAAGAGTAAACACAACTCTGAAAAATCTTTGAGAGAAGAGAAAGATAAAATGTGTACTAAGATATCCACTAATTTAAAAAGCATAGTAGATAGTATCTCATTAGTCATTGTTTGCCCAAGGATGTATAAGTTGATAGAAAAAGAATCAAAGAGAGAGAAAAAGAAGAAAAAGGAAGGAAGGAAGGAAAGGAGGAAATAAGGAAGGAAAAAAAAAGGAAGGTGAGAGAAGGAAGGAAATAAGCCAATCACAGGGGATGGAATGGTCTTCTGTGCTTACTTTGTATCATTTAGAATGCTTATGAAGTGTATCCGTGTTGTTTTACATATTTATTCAGGAGTTATTCATTTTTATTAAGCATTAATGTCTTTCCAATGCTTGTATATTACACCTCAATAAAAGAAAGCTTAAATTTGGGTGAGGAACAGTATAGATACAACCTGGGACTGACTAAAAGGCAGATGATTCTCTTGTTCATTAAGGCTGGAAAAACCCTAGATTTCCAACAAGGCAAAGGTCCTCAAGACTCACTATTTGCAGTTCAACTATAAAGCAAATCACCTATGAAATGAAACTGCAGTATATCAGTCAGCTCTATGAAAACAACAAAGACATAGCTCAATCACTAGGTTCTATCATAATTACATTATTTAACTGAAGAAATGTCGATTGAGAAAGATAGAAGTAGCCCAATTGGTCACAACCTAAAGATGACATGAGTCTCAGTGTTACACTTGCTCCTTTCCATTTGTAACTTGGTCTATATGAAAGGACACAGAGTAGTGAATGCATACTATACCTTAATAAAAGTGAAACTTAAAAAGAATCAATGACACATAACAAGCATTTCTCATCCAATTGTCAAAGATACCATTCTAACACCTTAAGATATTTTAAATTAGCCTTTAATCCCATCACTCAGGAGGCAAGTAGATCTTTGTGAGTTCAAGGCCACTTTGGTTTATATAGCCAGTTCAAGGACATCCAGGGCAGTTTAACAGAGAAACCCTGTCTCTGTTAAACCAACCAACCAACCAAAACCCACAAAGAAGTATAGAATTATTGCTGGGCTGGTATATAAATTAGGTAGAGTGGCTGCTTGGCACACAAGAGACTTTTGAGATCCACTCCTAGCTCAACAGACTGTGTGTGGTGGCAAAAACCTAGAATCCTAGCACTTGGGAGGTGGAGAAGAGTATCTTGAATTCACGGTCAGTCTCAACTACATATAAAGTTGAAGGTCAGCCTAGGCTACATAAGACCTTGTTTCCAAAAAAATACAAAATAGTTCCGAAGGGTTTCACGTACCTGAGACCCAATTTGCCTCATTAGGTGTTACATTTGGCACACTTAGTCTATAAATCAAAACCAACAGGTACATAACAATGTCCATACTTCATTCAAATTTTCTTAGTTCTTCCAAACTGCCTCATCCCCATGTTTCTCCTCTAGGATCCCATCTTGACAGACATTTCATAATCTTATCCTGGAGAGTTTTTAAACAAAGGTGTACTGAGTCCCAGTTTTAGACATTTTAATGACAGAATGAAACTTATGCCCCCCAAAATTTACACTTTAAATCATCACATTACCAAGGGCTGCTGTTGGAATAATCTGCAAATATACTTAGATCAGGCTATCAAAAATTCAGATTAGGGGCTTAGAAGACAGTGGTTAAGAGCACTGTCTACTCTGGACTCCAGAGAACCTGGGTTCAATTCTAACACCTCCATGGTAGCTCACAATTATCTGTGACTCCAGTTCCAGTGGATCCAATATTCTCACACAGACATACATGCAGGAAAAACACCAATGCACTCAAAAAATAAGTAAATAAATAAAACTGAAAATTTAAAAAGTTCACAGTAATCAACAATATATAGAATTAACACAATACCCACAACTGATATGTGACTACTATAAAATTGAAAGACGGGTAGAGCAGAAACTATCTGCTCTAAGTAAGATACACAACTATCAAAAACTTAATCCAAAAAATGAGAATTTTTATGTTAATTATGACATTTTTTAATATACTAGGTTAGATAGGTTTATGTTATATAATTTGCTCACTTGGCTTTTTTGTAACAGAAACTAAAATTACAGAGCAATCGGAGATGTATTTCTATGATACTACAGTTGTCAATGGTCTGGATGCAACAGTACACATATGACCTAGAGGCTTATTAGAAGAGTGATCCCCACCCCCACCACAACCACCACCACCAAACTTCAGGGTAAGAGAAACCCTAGATTGTCAAGAGAAGTGAGGAGCTCCCAAATGAAGCACCAGCATTTGTTGGCTCATTTCAAATCACCCACAAACTGAAACCACAGGACATTCACTAGGTCAATGAAAGCAACAAGGCAATGCCTCAATTACATGGTTCCAACACAATTAGACCAGTCACTCAAAACAAAACATAAGAAAACAAAAACAGTCACAAGGACGGTAGGTAGTTTAATATTTGGATCTTCATTGAGTTGCAGTCTCTGTGTTACAAAGATTCATTTCCACATCTGACTTATTCTACAGAGTATAATATTTATAATTATAACTAACACTTATTGTGTTATAGGTGTTAGGTATTTAATAAATCCTGAGATATCAGAGAGATCACATAGTCAAATCCTAGGCAGACAGCTCAGGAAATTCTTGATCCTTGAATACAAGGATAAAAAGCTGAGTCAGTCACACACAGGGTATGGGATAGGGTATATAAGGGCTGTAGAAACCCAGAAGAACAGAGGCAACTGACAGAAGTGACAGGCAGAAGAGACCAAGGAGTTAGGCTGAGAAAGTTGCAAGACAGTTTGGTGAGAATTGACTGGTGCTTTCTCTCTCTGGTATTTCAGCCTTCCCCCAATATTTGGCTCAGTATTCTTTTCTTACAACCCAAAATCCTGCTACTACATATAGGCTTTATTAGAAAGGGCTCACCTAGCTTGCCAGGGCCCTAGGTTTGATTTTCAAGTATCACATACCCCTAAGTAAGATTAAAACTGTTAAATAGAAAATGTGTTAGGAGTTAAACTTCACTTTTCTCTCTCATTTATTACAAAATCGCAATGTTTATTTTCCCAAATAAATATTATTATTGACTGACTTTATAGATCACTATCTCACTAGTCAATTTAAAATTATTGTTCTCAGATGGACCTGGTAGGTGCACACTTTTGATCCCAGTTCTTGGGGAGGAAGATCACTATCAGTTCAAGGCCAGCTTGGTCTACATAGTCAGTTTTAGACCAGCCAAGGTTACAAAGGCCTTATCTCAAAAAAGAAAAAATACTGCCCTTAATCCCAGTAATGTCATTTTCACTTTTAGGACTTAAATTAGCAAAACTCAGTTTTTAATCAGGTAATTTTTAAAAGGACTGAATAAATATTGTGTGATTTAAAAAGCCAAATAATTACAGTGAAATAGCTGTTCTGCATCA
>PVIH01021377.1:0-29885 GCA_004025045.1 Sigmodon hispidus | reverse complement strand
AGGATTGCCAAAACAATTTTACTCAACAAAAGAACCTCAGGAGGTATCACCATCCCTGACTTCAAGTTATACTATAGAGCTACAGTAATAAAAACAGCCTGGTACTGGCATAAAAACAGACTTGTGGACCAATGGAATAGAACTGAGGATCCAGACATTAACCCAAAAACCTATGAACACCTGATCTTTGACAAAGAGGCCCAAAGCATTCAATGGAAAAAAGATAGCATATTTAACAAATGGTGTTGGAATATCTGGATGGAAGTGTGTAGAAAAATGCAAATTGATCCGAGCCCGTCACCCTGCACAAAACTCAAATCCAAGTGGATCAAAGACCTCAACTTAAACCCAACCACTTTGAGCTTGATAGAAAAGAAAGTGGGAAATATACTTTTACAAATTGGCACAGGCCACCACTTCCTAAATTTGAAACCAGTGAAACAGACACTAAGACCAACAATCAATAAGTGGGACCTCCTGAAGCTGGGAAACTTCTGCAAAGCCAAGGACACAATCAATAAGACAAAACAACAGCCTACAGAATGGGAAAAGATTTTCACCAACCCTACAAGTGATAGAGGTCTGATATCTAAGGTATATAAAGAGCTCAAGAATTTAGATCCCAAAACCTTGAATAACCATATCAAAAATGGGGTACAGATCTAAAAAGGGAATTCTCAGCAGAGGAATTACAAATGGCTGAAAGGCACCTGAAAAAGTGCTCATCATCTTTAGCCATCAGAGAAATGTAAATCAAAACAACTTTGAGATACCACCTAACACCTGTTAGATTGGCTAAGAAAAAAAGACACAGATGACAGCCTATGTTGGAGAGGATGCAGAGCAAGGGGAACACTCCTCCATTGGTGTTGGAAGTATAACTTGTTCAGCCACTTTGGAATGCAATATGGAGTTTTCTCAGAAAATTGAGAATCAATCTCCCCATGGACCCAGCAATACCACTTCTGGGTGTATACCCTAAAGATACACATTCACACTCCAAAGGTATTATTAGCTCAACTATGTTCATAGCAGCATTATTTGTAATAGCCAGAACCTGGAAAACACCTAGATGTCCCTCAACTGAAGAATGAATTAACAAGCTGTGGTACATCTACACAATGGAATACTACTCAACAGTAAGAAAAAATTATATCCTAAAATTTGCAGGCAAATGGATGTATTTGGAAAATATTCTGCTGAGCAAGGTATCACAATCTCAGAAAGATAAGCAGGGGATGTTCTCACTCACTAGTGGTCTCTAAACAAACGAATAAGAAAAAAGGCAAGCATGCCCAAGCTGCAAATTACAACCACTGAAGAGAATGGGATCAGAAACACCCTGAACTGACCCTTCACATCCTGCTCCATCTATTGAGGGAGGGGAGACAAAACTGGATTTGCCAGGAGTGGAGACTGATGTAAACATTATTGGGTCAGTGGGACCATAGGACTGTCTGCTCCCTGCCCAGAGAGGGGATGGTGAGTAATGGAGAAAAAAAAAATGACCTGATGTGGCAGGAGGAGGAAGGGACCTGGGACCTTGAATAAGGATATACAAAGATGAAAAAGAAAAAATTCAGAGGGAAAGCTGAACACAAAGTAAATATATGTGTAGTAATCTTATTTGCATTATCACCCTTGATAAGACATGCTTATGATTTTTATCTTCTTCATAGTTATTGTTAACTTATCAGCATTTTAAATTCATTTTACTGTGTTTCTTGAGAAATAAAAAATAAAGAAGAAAAGAAAGAAATTGGAAAAAAATCAAATCGCAAAAAAAAAAATCTGTTTTTGTGACGACGTTTTTAAAGATTTATTTGTTGGTTTGTTTTAAGTATGTGAATGCTTTATTTGCATGAATGACTTTATTCCAGAGGAGGACACCAGACCATAGTCTTAATGGTTGTGAGCCACCTAGTGGTTTCTTGGAGTAAACTCAAGACTACTGGAAAAACTGCAGTGCTGAGTGATTTCTCCAACACGTGGCTCTCTTTTCTAGTGTTGATTTTTGTTTTTGTTTTTTTGTTTTGTTTTTTTTTATATGTTTTTGTCACAATATATTTAAATGCACTTTTTTCTAAATTTGTTTGCTTTGGGGTTTATATTAATATTAATGTTTGTTCAATATTTTAAAAATAGTCAGAGCATGTCCCAGAGCTCTCTGGAGCAGGTGGAGATAAACTCTGCCTGTCAAGGTCACTCAAGATGCTGCTGAGGGAATTTGCACAGCGACCCACCTCCAACTGAGCAATCATATAATGTCTGGGGACTCTGTAGGACAGACTCAGTCCCCACCCAGAGGTGAGGAGGGGTCAGCAGGACCCAGCGCCTGTATTCCAGCCAGGGAGAGGAGACTTGAGCTCCCATTGGTTCTGGTTTCAGTTCCAGGACCGGGCGCTGTCTGCAGAGCATATCCCAGAGCACCCTGGAGCAGGCAGAGATAAAATCTACCTGTCACAGACCCCCCCCCAGCTGCTGCTGAGGGAGTTTGCACAGCCACAACCCCGCCTCTAATTCGTCAAACAGAGAAAGATTAAAAACTTGAAAATCAGTCCCCTGCACAGTGCAGAAGTAGTAATGGAGCAGACCTTTTCCTCAGAGGTCACAGGAGGCACACAGGGCCGAGGGCCACAACTGACCAGGAGCCAGCTAATAGTGAAACACTGAAGCCATGGGCAGATGCAAGTGCAAAAACTTACATAGTAATATAAAGCACAACAAGGTAACTCCAGAAGAAAGGGGCAATCCTACAAATACAAGACATTAACTGAGCAATGAAAAGGAAACAGAAGGAAGCATCACCAAAAATTCTTTTTTGATGATCATCGAATCTCTCAAAGAAGATATTAAAAATAGCCTTAAATAAATAGAAGAGAAAATACAAACAAAAAATTGGAAGAGATGACCAAATCTATGAAAGAAACATGCCAGGAACTAAAACCTGAAATAGAAGCAACAATAAAGGGACAAAATGAGGCAAAGATGGAAATAGAAAATCTAAAGATAAAAGCTGGAATCACAGATACAAGCATAACAAACAGAGTTCAAGAGATGGAAGATAGAATCTCTGAAGTAGAAGATACACTAGCTCAAACAGATATTTCAGTCAAAGAAAATAGTAAAACTAAAAAAGGCATAACTCAAAATGTTCAAGAAATTTGGGACACCATGAAAGACCTAATTTGAGAATAATAGAAATAGAAGAAGGAGAAGAATACCAGCTCAAAGACACAGATAATGTTTTCAATAAAATCATAGAAGAAAACTTCCCTAACATGAAGAAGGAAATGCCTATAAAGATACAAGAAGCTTACAGAACACCAAATGCATATGACCCCCAAAACAGCCAGTACACCACATTATAATCAAGCCACAAAACATACAGAAGAAAGAAAAAAATTTTAAGAGCTGCAAAAGCAAAGGGCCAACTTACATATAAAGGCAGACCCATCAGAATAAGGCCTGACTAATCAATGGAAATGATAAAAGCTATAAGGGCTTGGTCAGAATTTAGACAGACTCTAAAAGAGCATGGCTTCCAAACTAGAATATTATACCTTGCAAAATTATCAATCACCATAGATGGAGTAAACAAGATATTTCATGACAAAGTCAGACTGAAAGAATATCTTTGTACCAATCCAGCACTACACAGAGTATTAGAGGGAAAACTCCAACCTAAGGACCCCAGATACACCCACAAAATCACAAACAATAATTCCATAGAAGAATACTCCAGAGAAAGGAAATATAAACAAGTTACCACCAAAAATGACAGAAAATATCAATCAATGGTCACAAATTTCCCTTAATATCAATGGACTCAACAAGTCTATAAAACATCACACACTAACATGATAGATACAACAACAGAAGCCATCCTTCTGTTGCCTTCAAGAAACACACCTCAACTGCATGGACAGACACAGGCTTAGAATACAAGGTTGGGAAAAGATTTTTCCAGTCAAATGGTCCTAAGAAACAAGCGGGGGTTACAATCCTAATATCGAACAGGGTTAGACTTTAAGCTAAAAGCAATAAAAAGGGACCAAGATGGTCACTACTTATTCATCACAGGAAAAATTGGTCAAGAGGATATTTCAATCTTGAATATTTATACCCCCAATATAAGGGCATCTATTTATGTAAAAGAAACACTGCTAAAGCTTGAATCCCACATCAATTCTTACACTCTAATAGTGGGAGACTTCAATACCCCATTTTCAACCCAGGGTAGATCAACCAGACAGAGACTGAACAGAGAAATAAGGAGTCTAAAAGAGGTTATGATGCAAATGGATTTAATAGATATCTACAGAAGCTTCCACCCAAATGAAAAGGAGTATACATATTTCTCAGCTCCTTATGAAACTTTCTCCAAAATTGACCACATAATTGGTCATGAAGCAAATATCAACAGATACAAAAAAATCGAAATAATCCTTTGTAACATATTGGACCACGAGGGCCTAAAGTTAGAATTCAACAACATCAAAACCCAAAGAAAGCCTTCCAACTCATGGAAACTAAACATCACTCAGCTGAACCATCTCTGGGTCAAGGAATAAATTAAGAAAGAAATCAAAGTCTTCCTAGAATTTAATGAAAATGAATTCACAACGTATCCAAACTTGTGGGACACAATGAAAGCAGTCTTAAGAGGAAAATTAATAGCACTAGATGCCTATATGAAAAACCTAGAGAAATCTCACACTAGAGACCTAACAGCACAGCTGAAAGCCTTAGAACAATTAGAAGTGAACTCATCTAGAAGGAGTAGACAGCAGGAAATAATCAAACTTAGAGCTGAAATCAATACAATTGAAACAAAAAGAACAATACAAAGAATCAATCAATCAAAGAGTTGGTTCTTTGAGAAAGTTAAGAAGAAGCCAAACTAATGAAAAATCAGAGAGAGAGTGTTCAAATCAACAAAATCAGAAATGAAAAGGGGGACATAACAACAGACCCCAGGAAATACAGAGAATTGTCAGATCATATTTTGAAAATCTGTTTTCCACAAAAATGGAAAACCAAGAAGAAATGGACAGCTTCCTGGACAGGTACCATCTACCATAATTAAATGAAGATCAGATTAATTACCTAAACAGGCCTATAACCCGTAAGGAAATTGAAGCTGTCATTAAAAACCTCCCCCAAAATAAAAGCCCTGGTCCAGATGGTTTCAGTGCCAAATTCTATCAGACATTCAAAGAATAATTACTATCGTTACTCTTCAAAGTATTTCACATAGTAGAAACTGTGGGAATATTGCCAAATTCCTTTTATGAGGCCACAATTACCCTATTAACTAAGCCACTCAAAGGCACAACAAAGAGGGAGAATTACAGACCAATTTTCCTCATGAATATTGATGCGAAAATGCTCAACAAAATTTTGGCAAACCCTATACAACAATGTATAAAAGATATCATCTACCACGACCAAGTATTCTTCATCCCAGTAATGCTGGGCTGGTTTAACATATGAAAAAATGTAAATGTTATTCATCATATAAACAAACTAAAGGAATAAAACCACATGATCATATCCTTAGATGCTGAAAAAGCCTTTGATAAAATCCAACACTCCTTTATGATTAAAGCCCTGGAGAGATCAGGAATACAGGGAGAATACCTAAATATAATTAAGGCGATTTACAAGAAGCCGACAGCCAGTATCAAACTTAATGGAGAAAAACTCAAAGCAATCCCACTAAAATGAGGATCTAGACAAGGATGTCCTCTCTCTCCTTATCTATTCAATATAGTTCTTGAAGTTTTAGCTAAAGCAATAAGGGAACGAATAGAAATTAAGGGGATACAAATTGGAAAAGAAGAAGTGAAACTATCTCTATTTGCAGATGATATGATTGTATACATAAGAGACCCACAAAATTCTTCCAAGGAACTGCTACAGCTGATAAACTCCTTCAACAATGTAGCAGGATACAAGACTAACTCAAAGATATCACTAGTCCTTCTATACACTAAAGATAGAAGAGCTGAAAAAGAAATAAGGGAAACATTACCCTTTGTAATAGCTGCAAATAGTATTAAATACCTTGGAGTAACTATAATCAAAGAAGTAACAGACCTATTTTGACAAAAATTTTAAATCACTGAAGAAAGAAATTGAAGGGGAAATCAGAAAATGGAAAGCCCTCCCATGTTCCTGTATAGGTATGCTCAACATAGTAAAAATGGCAATTCTACAAAATGCAATCTACAGATTCAGTCCATTGCCCATCAAAAACCCAACACAATATTTCTTGGACCTTGAAAGTAGAGTACACAATTTCATTTGGAATAACAGGAAAACCAGGATTGCCAAAATAATTGTACTCAACGAAAGAACCTCAGGAAGTATCACCATCCCTGACTTCAAGTTATACTATAGAGCTACAGTAATAAAAACAGCCTGGTACTGGAATAAAAACAGACTTGTGGATCAATGGAATAGAATTGAGGTTCCAGACATTAACTGAAAAACCTATGAAAACCTGATCTTCGACAAAGAGGCCCAAAATATTCAATGGAAAAAGGATAGTATATTTAACAAATTGTGTTGGCATAGTTGGATGGAAGTGTGTAGAAAAATGCAAATAGATCTGAGCCTGTCACTCTGCACAAAACTCAAATCCAAGTGGATCAAAGACCTCAGCTTAAACCTAGCCACTTTGAGCTTGATAGAAAAGAAAGTGGGAAATAAACTTCTACGAATTGGCACAGGTGACCACTTCCTAAATATAACACCAGTGGCACAGACACTAAGACCAACAATCAATAAGTGGGACCTCCTGAAGCTAGGAAGCTTCTGCAAAGCCAAGGACACTGTCTTTAGGACAAAATGACAGCCTACATAATGGGAAAAGGCTTTCACCAACCCTACAAGTGATAGAGGACTCATCTCTAAGATATATAAAGAGCTCAAGAATCTAGAGCCCAAAACCTTGAATAACCCAATCAAAAAATGGGATACAGATCTAAAAAGTTAATTTTCAGCAGAGAAACTACGAATGGCTGAAAGGCCCCTGAAAAAGAGCTCATCATCTTTAGCCATCAGAGAAATGCAAATCAAAACAACTTTGAGATACCACCTAACACCTTTTAAATTAGCTAAGATAAAAGGCACAGATGACAGCCTATGTTGGAGAGGATGCAGAGCAAGAGGAACACTCCTCCGTTGTTGGTGGGAGTGTAAGCTTGTTCAACCACTTTGGAATGCAATATGGTGGTTTCTCAGAAAATTGAGAATCAATCTCCCCAAGGACCCAGCAATACCACTTCTGGGTATATACCCTAAAGATGCACATTCACACTCCAATGGTTTTAGCTCAACTATGTTCATAGCAGCATTATTTGTAATAGCAAGAACCTGGAAACACCCTAGATGTCCCACAACTGAAGAATGAATTAACAAACTGTGGTACTTCTACATAATGGAATACTACTCAGCTGTAAGAAAAAACGATATCCTAAAATTCACAGGCAAATGGATGGATTTGGAAAATATCCTCCTGAGCGAGGTATCACAAACCCAGAAAGAAAAGCAGGGGATGTACTCACTCATTAGTGGTCTCTAAAAAAAACTAAAAAGAAATAAGCCAAGCATGCCCATGCTGCAAACCACAACCACTAAACAGATTGGGATCAGAAACACCCTGAACTGACCCTTCGGATCCCACTCCACCTATTGGAATACCTGACTAACTCTTGTGGGAGGGGGGACAAAACTGGATATTCCAGGAGTGGAGACTGAACTAAGCTTTATTTGATCAGTGGGACCATGGGACTGTCTACAGCCTGCCCAGGGAGGGGATGGACAGTTGTGGAAAAAGAAAAAATGACCTGATGTGGTGGGAGGGGGAAGGGACCTTGAATGGGGATATACAGGTATAGGAAAAAAACATCCAGAGGGAAAGCTGAATACAAAGAAATTTTATGTGTAGCAAATTATTTGCATTATTACCCTTGAAAAGTCATGCTTATGATTTTTGTATTCTTTATAGTTATTGTTAACTCATCAGCATTTTAAATTCAATTTACTGTTTTTCTTGATAAATAAAAAATAAAAAAATTAAAAAAATTAAAGATAGAATTAGGCCTGTCTTATTCTGTTTCCTTTTGATTTTTGACCAGCTTTTCAATATAAGCTTATCATTTTGTAGTTACACTTATTTTTATTCAGTCCAGTTAGGTTGTGTACATTTTGTAGGTAACATTTTTCATTATGTACTTATTTGGGACAATGACTTTTCCTTGACTGTGAAAGAATGTAGTTTAATCATAGTGTGTGGTATATAGTTACAGACTCTTTTAACCTCACAGCTATGGTAATATATTTTTTTATGTAAAAAGAATATTTATTTATTTATTTTCTTTTGTTTTTATTAAGAACAAAGTCTCACTTTTTTATCCATATATCCCCTTCTTCAAAATCCCTTCTCCCTCCCACCCATCCCAGTCAGTCTCTCTTATCTCCATCATGTTATTTCCTCCTCAGCAAGAGGTCTCAAGTTCCCAAGGTGTCTTAGTTAAGCATCCACTCCAGGCAATTTAGATTTCTTCATCTCAACATCAAGACTGGGTCAGGTGTTCCTCTGGATACTGTCTCTCCCTGCTCTTTGGTTAGTTTGGTTAAGGGTTTATCTACCTTGTTGTAGTTGTAAAATCACCAGTTTCTTCTGGCGTTGCCATGTTGTTCTTTATATTGTTATATGTATTTTTGCACTGGCATCTGTCTATGGCTTCAGTGGTTCACAATAAGTCAGCTTGTAGTCAGTTGGTGCAAGAGGGCTTCTGTGTCTCCTGTCTCCTCTGAACAAGGTATCTGCTCGATCTCTGACTCTGCTCTGGACAGGGTCTAAATTTCAACATGGTCAGTCCTTCTCAGTTGCTGCAGTTGGAGGTGGGGCTGGCTGTGCAAGGTCCCCTCTTTTAGATGTGGCTAGAGGAGCCCCTCACAGTCAAACCCTAGTCTTGTCTGCTAAGGAGAGTCTGCGGTCAAGCACTACAGATTGATTCTGGTCCAGGAATGGAACTTTCCAGGCGGGGAATCAGGCACAGGAACCTGCTCACCTCCCCTCTTTCATCTTAATTCAATCCATTTACATTAATCTATGTTGCCATATGGCCTGTGGCTTACCTATATTAGTCAATATGTTGATTCTTGGAAGGCTGGATGATTTCTCTTCTGACTCTGCCTTCCTTTCTCTGTCTATGTTCCATTTCCCCTGCCTATTTCTAAGATGCCTATCATAGGCCAAAACAGTCTCTTTATTTTTTGTCAGTCTCTTTATTAAAGAATGTTATTTAAAGCATAGAGAAAGACATCCCATATCACTTTACCTTTTCTGTCTAATAAAAAGATTTCAATTTTAATATAGCAAAATTACCTATTTAAAACTGCTATCAAGCACAAACTCCTGTTACAATATCTAGTTTATTTGTATTTAGCAAAGTTAAACAAAATATTTGATCTTCTACCTTATACTTGTGAGTCTAAAAGTTTCATATCTAATATACCTTTTAACATAACTAAGAAAAGATATATTTATAACTATCTATTCTTCAACTACATCAAAGATCACAGAAGGATATATTACCTGAAAAATAGAAAGTCCAAGCAACTTTCAAAATCTAGAAATGTCAGAGATGTCATCTCTCTGCCTGTACAGTCATTCAAATGTCTTTTGTAATATTGGGACATCTCTTTTCATCCTACAATCCCAGGGTCTCTATCATACTTTTTATTTAAGCAGGAAATTTGAAGGACTGCTCTGCCAATTCTGATATAGTTCATCAGTCACTTTTTCTTGTGTCCTGAAAAATGTCTGACAGTTTTCTCTGTGAAGCAGGAACCTGAAGGACCATCTCAACTTGTTTTGCCAAAGTTCAAAGGTCACTTTTCAGTGAGTCCTGTATGTCCAGTTTATACAGCATATTTTCAAGCAGTCAATTCAAAAATAGTTTCTTGTCCAGTGGCTAACTATTGTCAAAAAAAATAAATTCAATATAGAATTTCTTTGATGCTCATCATTCACTTGATGTAGATTTGTGCTGTCAGGAGCAAACCTGTCTCATTGTCCAGAAAAATCTAAGTTATTAAAATATTTTAAATGCCATATTCTGATCATCTTTGAAGTGTTTGAAGACTACTTATATAATTTAAATATAATTTTTATAGCTAAAAAGTCAATCTAAGATGACTATAAATTTGTTTATTATAGATCACTATTAATCTGCATTTGATAATTACATATAATATTAAAAGAATTTCATAAACATAGTATCTGAAACAAGGGTAAAAATATATATACAGTAAAACAAACTTGATTTAAATTTGTATCAATAAACCAAAATCCATAATAACAATTTAAATTGTTTGAAATTAACAGCTAATTTTTAGATTAATGTAAATTCAATAATCTATATATTTTAATCATTTGTATATCATATCCCAGTTTTTTCTATAAAAAGATTGACTATGACAAATTACCCATTTATAATGAAAACAAACATTTATAAACAATATTTTGTGAATTTGGGCATAGCTTTCCATTACTACTTCTTTCTGATTGAGGGGCGCTTGCAATTTTATGAGGGTCTTGAGGCTGGATCACCTTAACCTTGAACCTTTCTATCAGATATTTACAGGTGGTCTTCCTTGATGAAACTATATTAGTCTGAAAGAAATCCACAGTTTCATATCTTCTATTTAAACATAAGAAGAACCTCTTTTTAAAAGCATCATACACTCTGACCCAAATTTCAAAGTCAAGGTACCCTTAAAATACATGTTTGTTTAACTTAGCGGTCTTTTCAACCAATTGTCTTTCTGCAGTTATTTCATTGACAGTTAAGAAATTATAAGAAGATACAGTAAAGAATCATAATAGACTGTGTATTTTCCAAGTGTATATGGCTTTTTATATTTTTATTACACTATTTTTTAAAGGAGTTCCTACACCTTCTTTTTTTCTCTCACAGCCTACATATTTGTTTTCACACACATTGTAGCCTATTCAGAAGTTTTCTCCATGTGAAACTGTTCTATTGTTTATCCTTAATCATTTTTCAACCAGATAAGCTTTTAAAATGCTAGACTGCAAAGCACTGCTTTGATGGTTGACTCTGCTGCACTTGGCATCTATTCAGTATGGCAGAGATACCAGAGCCACACTAATTTTTCTAATTCTTAGAGGCAGTTGAATATTGTAGAGCTATTTACCACCGCAACTCTGGGGAATCTTAAGATCCACACTATCACTAAATAAAGTACTGCTGACCACTGCTCTTTAACTCCATTTATGTCTTTGCTAACAGAGTCTATTAAAGAGCCACCCAGTCTTTGCCAATAAAGTTGATTAATGAAGCCTGTTTTAAAGAAGTCATGTTTCTGTTTGCTGCCACCCAAAAGGATGCTGCTACTAAAAAGCTGTCTTTGACTCTGTTCCTTTTTTGTTCAATATAAATAGAAACCTTAAATCGATCATATGGAGCTGAGTGTTTATACCGAGTCTTCGGTTAGACTTCAGGAACCAGCTGCCCACTGTGGACTCACCGTTTTGTAATTCAAGCCTGCACTCCAGTTAGTATTATAACCCACTTAAGAAGCTACTGTTTGTTTCTTTTCTGTGTTCCAGAATAATTTTTAAGCTTTTTCAGGCCTTATGTGGGTGTTTGGTGCTACATTAAAGCACCATCTCTAATATGAAGATTTCTGATCCATCCAGATGATGGTCCAGACCCTCAGACTTGCAGTCCCAGACTGACTAGCCCAAATAATCACACAAGGCTTATGTTAATTATATGCTGATTGGTCTATGGCTTAGGTATATTGCTAGCTAGCTCTTTCATCTTAATTCCACACATTGTCATTGATCTGTCTTGTCACATGGTCCATGACTTACCTGTGTTACTCTACATGTTGATACTTGGGAGGTTGAATGGTGTCTCCTCTGTCTCTATCCTCTTTCCCCTACCTGTCCTCTGATTTCCTGACCTACTTCTAAGGTGTCTATCATAGGCCAAGGCAGTTCCTTTATTAAATGAAATTTAAAATATTCACATAACTCACTGAATTGGAAACAGACACTATGGAATCTTCAGAAGAGGAAGTGAATGACTGTTGAATGCCATGAGCAGTGTGTTGAGTCTCATAGAGTGGATTGAGATTCTATTCCTGTGCATGAGCTGGCATCTTGGAGCCCATTCCCTGCAGGAGAGTGCCTGGCTCTGGTGCTGGGATAGGGAAATCAGACCTACCTTAGGTTAATGCAATGGACCGAACTGATTGAACTTGGGTCTCTTTGCCCTCCTTGGGAAGTGGATGGGAGAATAGGGTATAGGTGCTGCAGGAGGACTGAGGGGGATAGGAAAGGGAGGAGGAGTAGGGGTATACATGAAAAAGAAAGGCTTTTTGAATAATATATGTGTATTATTATATATGAATATATACATATATTATTTTTGAATAATAAATATATATTTATATATAACAGTAAGAATTATAGTTATAATATTTAGTCTATTTATATTTGGCAAAATTAGAGTATATATTATCTGTCTTATCTTGGGGAATCTAAAATTCCACATATAATTTATTTTTTATTATAACTAAGGAAAACTATGACTACCTAGTGTTTAACTCTATCAAAGACTTCAGATGGTTAAAATATTACCTAAGAGCAGGGACATCCAACATTCTCAAAAGTCACCCCAAATTCTTCAGTAATATTGGGGCATTCAACTCTGGCCCATAGGCTAAGAATATCTGACAGACATTCCAGCAAAACAGGGAATTTTGACTCTTCTACATTGACTTGTCAAAGTTTGATTGGTTTTTTTCTTTTGTGTCATACTATTCCAGCTTAGAAAGTAACTTAGGAATTGATGCCAGGGCAGTATCTTTCTCCACATGGCTAATTTTGACATAAAGAAAACAAACTCCATATAGAGATATATTTGATGTCCATTATCTTCTCTGAAGCAAATTGGTGCTGCCAAGAGCAGATTCGTCTCATTGTTATCAAAAGCCTCATGTTATTAAACATATTAAATGCTATATTTTTTAAGTCTTTGAAGTGAGTGAAGACTAGTCTAGATATCTGTGTATGCCTGGAAAATATACCTCATATAAGTATAAGGTTAACTGTTATAAATGCCTATAATCTGTACCTCTGAATTATATACGTATATATATTACATTTTCATATAAATGGACTGCATAAACACAAGGTCTTAACATAATTAGAAATATAAATATAATATAATAAATTAATTTTAAATTTGTATAAATAAACCAAAATTCATATCAATGGAAAATATTTAAGACAAGGAGGGTTTTTTCTTTAGTTTAAATGTATACTCAAAAATCTCTTTCATTCTATTACTTCTACATCCCCTCATTTTCTATTTAGAATAAAATCTCTAAATCTGATTTTCTCTGTTAACTTTTTTCTTGTACATTAACATATTAATTTATGAGCAACTCCACTTAAATGATAGTAAAGATCTATAACCCATTTTTGGGAGGAATGTAAATATAATTCTTTAGACTACTTTGTGTCAATTGGAGGGAACCCTGAGGAAATTTGGGGTTACAGTCAAGTCTTGAATGGGGTATCCTATAAGTCTGGGTAATCTCAGCTAGAAGCATTAAATCTATTTCTGAAAGCAGAATTCTATAACAGAGTCATTTTAAAATGCTAGATACAGGTAATATCTGCTTCCCTCACTATGTTTCTCCTTGCTCAAAAAATTTACAAACTATTAAAGGTGACATACATGTCCTCATTAATACAAATATAGACTGTGCACACAGTTGAGCCAAAGATGAAATTTTATGTGTTTGAGAAAGTAAAAATATACATTGTGTCCTTTAGTTATTTTATTTTACTTTTTTATGTCTGCAGTCAGAATTTATGCAGGTCTTTTTCAATTAAACCCTTTTTTTAACTCAGAATTAATACATAGCCTTCGATTTCCTGTGGAAACAAAAGAAGAACATTTTCTTTAAAGTAACATACATATTTAACCTAAATTTTGAAGTCAAGATATTTATAAAATATATACATTGGTTTAATATAGCAGCAATTATAATTCAGTGTGTTTTAGCAGCACTTACTCCTTAGCAATCAAAATATTAAAAGACAAAACAATAACATACAGTATTTAGGTTATCTGTGTATTTTTGATTTTTACATGGCTTATTATATCATTTTATCATTCCAATTTTTAAAGACTTTATCTTAAAACTCTAGTTTTAATCTAAGACTATACATATTAATTTTCTTCTTTCTCCCAAGTCTACATACTTTGAGCTTTTTAGAGGCACTTTTTATCTGTAATTCAGGTGGAAATTGAATTGATATTTCATGTGACATGTTGCCTGCCCCTGGGAATGCAGAAATGTAAAAGTGTAAAGCACTTTGAAAGAACAAGCTGGACATATAGACAGACCCTATATCACTCCAATCATAAAAGATATACCTTGATGAAGACATTCATACCACAAATGAGCAGCTTAGCAAAGGAATTAGAGCCAACACCGCAATAATGGATACTGACTACACTGACAGATAAATAGGGACTTAGGAAAAGCTGTTGACTACATGCACAGTGATATAGGTAGAAGAAATTCATATATAGAGATGAAAATGGGAGATAGTCCCAATATTTTGAAGTACTTAACACCTTGGCACATGGGGATAAAATATGATGAACATATGCCACCACACATAGTGACAAAATAGACAAACATAATCACCCTATAGAGTACTAGAGGTTACCCTTGGTGCACTCCTGAAAGATAACTTGTATAAACAATGTGGCTCATCTCAGGCAATCACAAGAAAGAAATGGCCATCTCTCTAGAAGATAATGTATGGTATTACAGACCAGGTAAAAAGCCATTTGCAAGCATATTTATTCTAGATGAGAGAAAGACCTACATTCTCCCAGATAGCAGAAATCTGCCTATTGTCATTCTCTTTTCAGTCTTGTCTTTTCTTCTAGTATGACCAAAAGATTAATGTCTCTTGGACACATAAACATGCTCAGGCAACAGAAACATACAGATACAGGCTATATATATTTCTTATAGATACAGTTAATGGCTAACTTTAGAAGATGGATCTTGAAATTCTAGCAAGGGGATGAGTCTAGATATAATATAAAGAATTACATTAGGTGAGACAATCTGATGTTATGCTTTTTCAAGTGGATGGTGTGAGCACTACGAAAAATAATGAAATTTCACACTATAATGCTCCACTGTATAGAGCAGCATGGTGAGATTGCATGGTACAATGAATAATTCTCAAATTTTGTGTTAATATAACTATAAATGCCACCCCATGACAGTGGTGAAATGGATCTCTCTATATTGGATAAGTCCTGGTTTACTACGTCTGCCAAATGTTTATGTTGGTCTGTCAATTTGGCCTTGTTTTAGGTAGTTGTGAAGTATTCAAGCATGTCAATGTACATAGGGCACACATACCTCACAAAGAAAACTTTATCTAGTCTGCTCCCACCAACCCATAGTTGATATTCTTTATATACATGGTGGTACTGCATGGTAGCTCTGTCTTCTAGCAGGGATTTGCCTAGGGGATGTTATTAATGAATACATAAAAGTACATGCATGAATATAATACTCTGCTTGAGTATTAGTCCAGAATTCTCAGAATCTGGTTCTTCTCAGGGATGATACTACACAAATGAGAAAGTTGATATTACAGAATATCATGGAATTAGATATACTGAATGTTCCCAGGGAAAGTCTTGTGTTATGTCACCTGCTAATTGTTGTGTAATATCTTTGATTACTAAAAATATTATAACTGATTTACAAAAAGTGAACAGTGATGTACAAATAATATAGCAGTTGACTAAAGGTCTTTACCTTCTAAAACAATGTGGTACCATAAGTCCATCAACCTAAAGAGGACTATAATAATCATAGAAGGAATAGCTTGCTTTTTAATTATATATTGCTGTTTCTTATAATGTAGTAATTAACTGTGGACAAAAGAAGCTCTCCAATAGAGTTCCTAATGCTTCAAAAAGTCAGAATAAAGGAAGGAACTAAATGGCCATAATTACTATATAGATGGTTAGACAACATAGCATCAGTGTGGATATCTTAAACGAGTCAGCTAAAGATAGCATATAGTAAAGAAGCAACACATTTTACTGAAATGTAATTCAATATATAACCCTTACTCTAGTATGAAATTTCTAACCTGTCTGGTCCATGGTCTGGATCCACCCACAGCCCTGCTGCTGTTTACCTCAAATAATAGCACAAAGACTTATATCATTTACATGTTGTTTGGCCTATGGCTCAGTCTTATTGTTAGCTTGCTACTCCAGCCTAACACATTTCTATTAATCTATGCCTTGCCACGTGGCTAGTGGCTTACTTTAGTTCTTTTAAATATTACTTCTTAGGTGACTGGATTGCGTCTCTCTTGACTCTGTCCTCCTTTTCCTTTATCTGTATTGAGATTTCTGGCCTGCTTCTAAGATGCCTTCCCATAAGCCAAAACAGTTCCTTTATTATTGAATGATAATCCACAACATACAACATAAAGAAAGACATCCCACATCACCTTATTGTCAAAATGCTACTGCTATGTGAGTATATTTAAATATGTCTTTTATACCAACGTTATGTATCTTTACTCTGTGGGAATAAAGCTTGTTGCATTTACATATTTTACTCACATTTGTGTCAATATATTTATATATTTATTTATTTTGTATACAGTGCCCTGCTTGCATGTTTGCCTGAAAGACAAAAAAGAGCACCAGATCACATTGTAGATGTTTATGAGCCACCATAGAGTTGCTGGAAGTTGAACTCAGGACTTTGAAAGCACAACCCATGCTCTTAAGCTCTGCACCATCTCTCAAATCTCTCACATTTTCTTTACAGCCTAGCCCCTTTTGATCCTCTTTCCCAAGCTTTAACCTCTGACCTCACAATTGTACAGGCAGATTACTACAGTAATGATGTATAGAGATTCTTTATCATCTAGGTAAGTAGTATATTCTATGCTGCATATGAAATGTGGCCATTGAATTTATGCTAAAATCTTATTTCTGAAACCTTTGTATAATCTGTGTGTGTGTGTATTATGTATGGTACATAACTGTGATTCAACATTTAGGAGGTGGAGGCAGGAGGATCATGACATAATATTCATCTTAAATTACATAATATGCCAGACAATAGTAAAACATGTGAAGGATTATTTTCAAAACAAAACTAAACAGAAACTAACCAAACAATAACCATAAAATGTAATAATTTAACATTTACTGCCCATAGTAGCATGAATCCTAATTGGCCTTTCTAAAATCCTAACGCCAGATATCAGAGTAAATGCTGAAAGATCAGAGAGCCAGAGGAGCCAACCACTAGATTGACTTTTTACCTCTACCAAATCCTCAGACCAAAAGGTGAAGTTTTTGTCTTCTTTGGTCTTATATTTTCTCTGTATACCTAGCCATATCACTTCCTGTCTCAACCTCCCTAGTGCTGGTATTAAGGTATTTCGTAACTCCTAAGCACTGTGATAAAATACATAATATTTCAAGTGCTGAGATTAAAGATGTATGTCATCCTTGTAAATTTCTGAGAATTTCTATACCACCAGGTTTTTTCCATAAACCAAGATATACCTTACACAAGCTTGCCTCAATTTGATATTCCAGACTTTGTTGACTCCCCATGGGAGAACTTATATTTTCTGAGAAGTGGACTGGGGAAAGTGGTGCAGAAATTGGTGAGGTGACCTGGAGGGGATAAAAAAGAAAACTATATTTGGTACATAAAATTAAAAAAATAAAGAAAAAAATTTAGAAAGAAAAGGTCAATAAATAAGTGTGTGTCACCATTGCTTAGCCACTGTAGCTAACTTATGATTGTTTTTGCTCTCTGATCTTTAGGCAATCTATATTTGTTAGACAGTAAACAAAATATTACCAAATTTTCTCTCTTCTTTTTTTGCTATTTTTTTAAATTATTATGAACAAAGAAGTCACACTTTCTATCCTTGTATATCCTTATTCAAGGTCCCTTCCCCGTCCCACCACATCAAATTTTCTCTCTTCTATTTAAAATTTATTTAAAAAATATAAAAAAGTATCAGGAAAACTACAAATAATAAGTATGATAACTAGGTACAATATATGCATACAATAATTATATCAATAATGTACAGACTATTAACATTTGACATTTTCAGAGAAAGTACTTCATCATTATTTTGTTTAGGTAAGCTCAAAGTTTTGTATCTTATTCACTTTCTTTGTATAATATTTTTATTTATTATTTGTGATTTTACAACATGTATACCATCAAACTCAGTTATCAGTCCTCTCAGTTTCATTAATCCTATCTTGTATTAACAACTGAAAATTATCTTTTGATGTCTCTCAAACTTGTAAACTTACACCTTTT
The DNA here is from genome assembly GCA_004025045.1 of Sigmodon hispidus. NCBI lineage: Eukaryota > Metazoa > Chordata > Mammalia > Rodentia > Cricetidae > Sigmodon > Sigmodon hispidus. The sequence continues at coordinate 11,402 of PVIH01021377.1, read as the reverse complement.
AGTGAGTTTCTTTTTTTATACAATTTACAAAAATCTAATATAATGGAAATATCTAAAACTAGTAGTTTCTTTTTAAAAGTGGATCTAACAATCTACATTTTATCTTATATTTATATTACTCATTTTTTAGCCTATATTCAACAATCTACCATTTTATCCTATCATTCCTATATATTTTTAGAGTATATTTAATAACCTACCCTTTTATTCTATCATTTCTGTATTTTATTTTTTCATAGTAGATCAATAATCAAAATTTTGTCCCTATTATAGCTATATTCTTATTTTCAAAACAAGAACCCTGAATCTAACCTAAGAAATTAGATTAGATTCAGCTTTTTTTCTGACCATTACCAATACAACTTGTAACCAACCACCCCCAAACAATAAGAAATATCAATATTCTACTTATCAACCATAAAACATCCAGCACACTGCTTTATTCATCAATGGAGCATGAGACTCTTAAGCTCAGAGTCATTTGTTAGTGTTCCTTGTTGTGCACCAAGAGTAGCAAGAATCCTGCTTTGTCTTAATAAAAACCTGTAGGTAAATACTAAGAGATCAGAGACACAGAGAAACCAGCACCTAGAGAGACTTCTTACCTCTACCTAATCCTCGGGTTTAAGTCAAATCTTCTGTCTGCCCCTGCCTTATATTTCTCTCTCTGTCCCATCATACCATTTTCTGTCTCCACTTTCCTAGTGCTGGGATTATAGTTGTGCATGCCTCCCAAGTACTGGAATCAAATGCATGAGATACCAAGTGCTGAGATCAAAGATGTGTGCCACCACTATCTTGTCTCTATGGCTAAACAGTGGCTGGCATTGTTCTGTGATATTCAGGCAAGCTTCATTTGTGGGAGAATACATAAAATATTACCACACCTTTTTAATTTCAGATTGGCCAGTTAGTTAGTTAATGAGAGCTCTACATTAAAATATAAATCACTCACAATAATAAGAGCTTTGCATTTTTTTCAGTTTTGCAATTTGTTCTTAGGTATATTATTAATGCAATAAATTTGCCATCCTAGATTATGATAAAGCCTGTACTTCATCAGGGCTGTAAGAGATTTATCCTGAAGTACTTACTGCCTTGGGACTTGAAAAAGATAAAGTAAAATCACATATCAACTGCTTCTTTGTCACATTTCAGATGCTGCTGTATAAAGGAGTTTGCCTATAACTTTCTAAAGCTTCTCATTTATCCTAGGTACAGTAAGTAGTCACTCTTCTGTGACCATTTGAACATATGCCAACACACAGTACAAGGCAATATAATTAGCTTTTCACTGCCTGGGCCCAAAGAGGTGCCACAAATGGCTTTATAGCATATGTAGTACTTTCACTAAACTCCTAGCATGTAACAGCCCTAATATATGTTCCCCTTGTAATAAGAAACTATCTCTAGTTAGATAGTCCTCTCCTTTCACATATATAAAAGTAATACAGAATTTCCATTGTTATTTTATTTGTTCTCTCTCCTGTGTCTGTTTTTCTAGTTGTAGATGGCTAGTACTGCAAATTGATATTTTACCAGAAACCTACCTCAACATTTACCTATGGAAACTTAAAATAATTTAAATGCAAAATAAAATATTGGTGCTTGACAGGTATACCAACACAGACTTATTTTCAGGTCATTCTTTTATATATCAAAAAGAGTTCCCTTTGGGGCTCTTGCTCTTTACCACTGCCTCTGTTTCTTTTCTCCTTTCCTCTGGAAAGAATCTGAGTACCATTACATTTCTGATCACTGTCTACTGTGTCTAATTTCTAAGTATTGAGTTAGAGTTTTCTTACTAGCCTTGAATCTGTTTTTATTTATGAATCTACTCATTTCCTAGGATACTTGAGTATATCTGTTGCAGTAGGACAGACACATAGGGCCAAAGAAAATGGATCAAACCAGTTGTCAAGGCATACGCATAATGTAATTCCTTATGAGCCAAACTGGAGTCTGCCTGAGGGCCTAGCAACAATTGCTGTTAAATGTTCCTGATTGCTCAGAATCTGCCTATCAACAGGCACTTCCCAGAGTTCCTGACCTTTGGAAATCTGCCTAGGAACAGATGCTGTCAGATCTCTTCATCCTGCCCAGCAATGTGCATCAGCCATAAAATATTACCATGGTGTGACACAGTCTTCAAGCTGGGAGAAGGTTATATAAGGCTCTCCCTATTGTTGAATAAATAAGTCCTTTTCACCCAGTGTCTGTGTCATTGACACTTTGCAGCATTTTTTTTATTTATTATTTGTTGATTTTACATCACGTACCCCATCAAACTCAGTTACCAGTCTTCTCTGATTCATACCCACTCTTATGATCTCCTGATTTACAAAAATGCTCTTTCTTCCTGCTCGTTTACTTACTGAAGCATAATTAAACTCCCTGTGGCCAGACTCTTAAAGAAAACAAGTCTTTCCTCACCCACACCCCTGCTAGAGACCATCAATGCAAAAGTGAGGCACTGTGTCATTTAGCTATGTTCTAGCCTTGAGCTCTTGTATACAGTGACATCTTTTGTTTAAAGTCCACTAATGAGTGAATACATCCCCTGCTTCTCTTTCTGGGATTGTGATACCTCATTTAGAAGGATATTCTCCAAATCCATCCATTTGCCAGCAACGTTTTTTCTCTTTCTTTTTGTGTCCTATTGCTAGTGGAGGTGGTGATGGAGAAGGCATTAACAGGCCAGGATTGGGGTCAGAACTTGAAAAAAGTTGTCAAGCAGGCTCGGTAATGTGGCTTCCTCCTATTTAATGCTTTTTGCTTTACTGCCTTTTGCCACCTCTTGCATTTTGTACAGCAGCAACAGAAAAAGCCACAGTGCCAGACTGTTCTCCTAGAACTCAGGAGGTGGCTAGAGTGGCTAAACTCAAGGCCAGCCTAAGCTAGGGCCAGGACAGGGATGACAGCAGTGAAAGCTATGACAACCCATTGAGAAAGGAGTCAGGCTAATGAGGAGAGGGGGAAAGAGAAGAATTTTTCTCCAAGAATCCCACAAATTGAACAAGCATTCTGGCAAACCTGGGTTTCAGGACATGTCCAGAGTGCAGCGATGGGTTTAACTTCATCCCCTCTTGCCACAACACCCCCTTTTGGGAGTACTCAAATTGGCAAGATAGACATCTCAAGTGAACATTATCAGAGCAGGGAACCCTAAGTGGGAAAGGCAGAAGAGAGAACATGAGACCTGACCATAATGCTTGTGTGTATGGGGTGGCTGTGGTACAAGTCTGGCCAACCTCATGGTTATAGGCAATAAGGTGATGCTCTTGGAAGGGGATGTGGGACATTAAGCAGAGCTGTGCAGGGCAGAAATTGAGTAAAATTTGTCATCCTCCAGAGCTCCAGGTCCCATTGCTTCTTTAAGGTAAATGAATGTATCAAGTCCCTCCCCCTTTCTTTCTTATACACACACACATACACACACACACACACACACAAATACATGCACACTTGCAAACACATACACACACATGCACACACACAGAGTCTGTTAAGACCAGATCCTAAAGCACACACTGTGTGCTACTATTGGCCCACACATACAACCTAACAAGAACAAAGCAAGGAACATATACAGGATGCTGCTGTGCCAATTTCTGAGCTTCAACACCATCTACATGGGAGCACACATGTCATGGACGGACACTGAGGCTTCTTTAGGGCTAACACAAGAGGAAAAAACCTCTGAGAATGCCATTTGCAACACTAAAGACATGGCCACAAACCCTGTCAAATTTTTGGGCAATGAATGGTGCTGCACATTGACTCATAGAAAATTAGAAAACCTGTGACCATGAAGGACACTGCTGATTTTCCCCTCCTTCTTCCCAGACATGTAGTTGGGGGTCTATTAATTGGACTTTGAGTCCCATTGACACAACTCTGGAGAACACTCTATCAAAGGCATAGAAGCAACCTTTGGTGGAGATAGACCCTTGGAAAGCAGCACATAGCAATATTTCTATGCAGTTTCTGGAGATAGGAAGTGGATGGTTATCATTTATAGCAAAGTACCCCCGGAGGCAGCCAGTGACATTTAGGGCTGTGAGCATGGCTTTCACTCCTTGTCTTTGTCCTAGCTGTCAATATTGATGTCTGTCTTTTCATTGAGCTTGGCTGTATCCTACTTTGGCTGTATCCTACTTTCTGAAGTTCATTATTATGTTAAACACCTTGAAGATGAGATCCAGGATGAGCAGGCTGCAGTACAGCTTCTTAAGTATGAATGATCATGGCCTAAAAACATGAATTTGGTTTGTCAAAAAAAAGAAAGAGATATTTCTTAAATAATTGTAAGAGGACAGGCACATATGGCCAAAAAATGGCTCAAATCATTTGTCCAGGCATATACATAATGTACTTCCTTATCAGCCAACCTGAAGTATGCCTGATGGTCTAGCAACAGCAGCTGTCCAGGTTTTCTGATTGCTTGAAATCTGCCTAGCAACAGGCACTTCCCAGAGTTCCAGACCTTTGGGAATCTGCCTAATAACAGATGCTGTCAGATCTCCTGATTGTGCCCAGCAAATGAGGCACAGCCATGCAATATAACCAGATTGTGACACAGCCCGGGTGCTAGAAGGAGAGTATATAAGGTTCTTCCCATTGTTGAATAAATGAGTTTATTCTATCAACTGACTCCTGTGGTCAGTGTTGGTGACTTCACACCTTCTCACCCTCTCCTCCAGGAAACTGTTAGGACCTATTAGCAATCTATGATCTCTCTTTTTGGTAGCTTTGCTTTCAAAATAGTAAATGGAGGCTCAAAACAACATTCAGGTACTCCTTCTCTCTCTCCCCTTTTTGACTCAGTTGATTTACAAAACACTCATTTTTGCTTAATATCCCTCATCAAAGGTATTCACCCTTGTTACTGTGTCCACAATTGTATAGTTCACTCTCTCATACTGGGGTGATATCAAACAAAAACAAAAACAAAAAAAATGATACTCTTAAAATCTTTTGTCCACAATACAAATTATAATGACAATCAATTTCCTGAATGTTTGTTGATTTCAAAATTTCTAAAGACTGAGAAAACTTCATGCAGCACAGTAGGATGTGGTTAGAACTCTCATATATCTTAGATATATCTTAGATATATCTTATCTTTGGATATACCTCTATCCCAATTAGGCATGTTATGCATACCACATCCTACTACTCCATGAAAACCCTGTTCTATCCAAAGATACAAACCCTAAATATGAAGCAAAAAAAATTATATCAAAATTCACTTTTTCCTCTTCAAAAGCAGGATTCTTTTCTCCAGGAGACTCTAATACTGACCGTGATCTTTTCAACCAATCCCAACCCCTGTGTTATGCCATAAGCTGCTCTGGCTTCTTCTGAATCAGTTCCTTACTTATAATACTTAAAATCCATTTCACATTTTTCTAAATATGGTATCAGTAGTTTCTTTTGTTCCCACACTGAGAACCAAGAGGTTTATTATGTGAGTTCCTCCTAAACCCTTAACAGTCTCTTTCATCTTTCTTTCCTTTACCAGCTTTTAATAGATACTGTTATACCTTCTATTTCTCTTTGGAAAAAAAAACTATTTTCTTTTCACTTGACCATCTGTCTAGGTTTTGTTTTTATTTCAAAATGGGTATTATATTTATGAAACTCCTGCTTACATATGGAGTCTCAAAAAATCAGACTGGATCCTGTTTACTAAATCATTTATTCACAAACAATGATGTGGCTCCAAACAACCAGGATTCTTGTCTTCTGGCAACACATGCTCAAAAAGAATTTTCTTTTTTTAAATTTTATTATGAACAAAGAAGTCATACTTTCTATCCTTGTATATCCTTATTCAAAGTCCCTTCCCCCTCCCACCACATCAGGTCATTCTTTCCTCTCCACATCTCCCCATCCACCCCATGGGCAGTCAGTCCCAAGGTCCCACTGTCCAAATATTGCTTAGTTCAGCCTCCACTCCTGGCAGATCCAGTTTTCTCCCCCCAACCTCAAGGCTGAGTCAGGTGTTCCTCTAGGGAGAGTGAGATCCAAGGGGTATTCTCCAAATCTACAAATTTGCCTGCAAATTTTAGGATATCATTTTTTCTTACTGCTGAGTAGTACTCCATTGTGTAGATGTACATCTTCTGGCCCCAAAATAGATGATAAGCATTACAAAAATAGTAGTGGGTTTAATTACATCTGAAAATTACTATCATTATTTATCCCAGAACCTACAAGACAGCCTTGATGAAATTTAACAAACCTTAATACAAAAGCAAAATCAAGTAAAGTTTAACAGCAATCATTGTCCAAACCAAGAAATTCCCAAAAATCTACATAACAGAATATGAGTGGAGGGTTGCTTTGCCTCTTTTAGGATGAGAAATGCTACTCCTTTGTAAAGTCTAGTCAAAACATAGCAAAAAACTATCTGTTAATGCCTAAACAATCAGACAATAGTAAAGAGAAATGTAGCAAAGATTCAAATTGCTTGCATATCTCCTGGATTATATCTGCTTACAAGAATTTATAACTATTTTAAGTTCCTAAGCTTCTTTATCGTTTGTTAACTAGAATCATACAGATCACAGTCCAGTACACGAGACAAATTACATGAATAATGTACTATTGATGCATAAGTCTCTCATGTTTTGGTATATATGAAGAGAGGTGGCCTAACTCTAGCCTCTACAGTATTTTATTTAAGCCTTAACTGAAGTCAATACCCATAAACTCCTTCTGTTCAACCTTCCTATAATCCAGTAGTTCTCAGCCTGAGGAGTATCGCTAAACTTCTGGCAAAACTCTACTTTAAAGATATTTAAATTGTGATTTCTAACAGTTGCAAAATTACGGTTATAATGTAGCAACAAAAGTAATTTTATGATTGAGGTTATTACAGCATGAGGAACTGCATGCACTGAAGGTTTTCAATAAAAAGGTTGAAAACTACTGCTATATTTCTTGCTGCATAGTGTTTTTTTATATGCAAAAAATAAAAATATAAAATGTGCCATTATAGGCATAATTAAGTAGATACCTCTTAAGTTTCTTTACCATCTCTGATATAGCAGATAGGCTATAGAGCTATAAATCAGATTGACTTGGGCATGAACAAACAAACAAACAAACAAAAAACTGATCTTGTTGCTCTATTCTATGGGATGGAGATATCTGTCCTTTAACTCTGACTTTTAAATTTTGTAGAAAATTGACCAAATATTGATGCATTAGTATTTTTCATTTTTATGTCTAGCATATTTCTTTTACTCATATCTTCATTTCTAAAAAGAAAATAATTGATTTTTTGCCTTTGTATGCATTCAGGCACACTTATATCATCACACACAGGTGGATGCTTGAAGATAACTCCTGTAGTTTATTTTCTGTCACATTGAAGCATCTGAGTATAAAATGATGTATATAGGCATAATTGTTTAGTCATCTTAGCAGCTTTTACAAATACTACTTGACTATCAAGGAGCATTTTTAAAAATATTATTTATAAAATGTGTGTCTGCTGTTTATAATTTAATTGAATATAATTGATTTGTTTTTTTAAGCCTATAATTTATGTTGTTTGGTTGTATTATTCTCTTATTTTAATCTTTCAAAGTTTATTTCTGTTGTGTAATCCAAGCTTCCCAAGTTCAGAAAAAACACATCTTTGCTAAGAATTTTACAAGGTTCAATGAATAGTTAAAATTTCTCAACTGCAGAATATTAAAATTATACAAATCCTGGGCTAAATCATCTTGTAATCGTTTTAGTTACCTTAGTAACTATCCATTTTCTACCCTTGATTCCAAATTAACATATATTGTAAATCAAATAAATCTAAATTAACATATAAAAGTATTGTTTAAACTCAGTAAGAATATTATCATCTTCCCCAAGAACTAGCCAAAGGTATCTGCCTGATTCTTCCTTCCAGGCCTTTTTAAATTCCCTGGATCTAATTTTGTCATCAATGTCTTTTCTTAGCCACTTTCTAGGTTTTAGCCAGGACCCACCCATCCTATTTGCAACCACCACAGGTTTTCTTGATGCCTTCAACTATTCTACCATGTGAAATTTTCCATGTTTTTATCCAAGATTCAGACAGGTGGTTATCTCTAAGTCTACAACAGGTGGTTATCTCTAAGTCTACAACTTCTTTTTAATCTTCTAGAGCTAGCGTGGAACATAATGTACATTGCATCATCTAGAGTAACAATCCCTATGTTTTTGTTTTTGTTTTTGTTTTAACTAATCACTAGATTTCTCCAGTACCTAATATGCACAACACCTGATTTATAAACCTCTCTCACTCTCATCCAATTTACCTGCCAAGGCAGACCTACTCACAACACTGCATTGGATAAGTATGCATATTCTGAATACGAATCCATTCCTTTCTGTTCACTAGATTTCACTACATCTAAGCCATTTCTACCCTGTAAGCTCAAGCAAGAATCATTTGTCCCTGTTGGCTCTAATCTATTCTGTCTATATCAAACATAGAAGAAATGCATAAAGTCCACATGCTCAGATTTGATTGCAAAAATACAAATATACATAATATGGAAAAGAAAGCCACTACATTCCCCTCTAAAATCTGTTAGTTTTGTAGAAAGATTTATCCATGAAAATTACCAAAATGAGCACAGGACACAGAATTTGAAAGAAAATGATAAACATTCTCAAGGATTTAAATAGTTTTCAATAAGTCACAAATAAACAACTGAATCAAATTAAAGAAAAAATTTAAAGAGAATAAATGCCTGGATTATGCTCAATATAGCACAAACATAATGCTTATGGAAAGAACAAAAAACAAACCAAAACATGAGATTATAATTCATTGAAGAAATAAAAATATTAATGAGAATGCAATCTTAATTTTAAAAATCCAATAACCCAGCTGGAATAGTCAAAGTAATCTTTTAAGAATCAAGCAGAAAATAGAACATTAGGATTTGAAGAGAAATTAGGTAATCTAAACCAAGCAGTCAATATACTCATAAAATAAAATATCAATGTCATATCATAACAAAAATACTACATATACATTGCAAAGAAAAAATATAAAAATATTCAAGAGGAAAACCTAAATTAACATATAAAGAAAAACTATCAATATACTAGTCTATTTCTCAATGGAAACATTGAATATAAAAAATAAAAAAATCAGCAAGAAAAGAACATACATGAAATATGAGACATCATGAAAAGACCAAAATATGAGAAAGAAGAATTCAAAGCTAATGCCATATATAAGACCTTCAATAAGATTATAGAAGAAAACTTTCACAAACTAAATAATTACATATCCATACAAGTACAAGAAGCACACCAGCTAAGCAAAACCACAAAATAAAATAACCATGTCAAAGAGTAGTGAAAACACAGTACAAAGAAAGCATACTGCAAGTGTTGAGTAGCAAAAAAACAGAAATAACATGTAGAAGAAAAGAAATCAATATACTAGTCTTTCTGGTGGGAGGGGGAAGGGAGCTTGAACAAGGATATACATGGATGAAAAATATGACTTTATTCATAATAAAATAAAGTCAAAAAAGGAAAATTTAAAAGCCAGAGAGCCTAGAACAATGTACTATATTTTCTAAAATACTATGATGGCCAAATTAGAGTAGTGTGTGCAGGAATACTATGCACCATATTTAATAAAGTAATTCATTTTGAGATATAAATAGCCTTAAAATATATCTAACAATCACAAACTGAAAAAAGATACAGAAAGCAATACTTTGGAATGAAAAGAACATTAAGTAAAGCCAATAAACAGGAAAGAAAAACAAAGCCATATTTAATCAAGACCATACCAGCTGCCAGAAGTGTAAATAGGTATCCTGCCTGCTGACCTCTACAAATTCCTTTATTCTTCCATAATGCTATCCTGAGGGAATATATTGTTTGTGCTATTACAAATAAAGCTTGCTGGAAGAACAATGAAAGAACTTTCCACTAGTTAACCATACAGGTCAGGCAGTGGCAGAACATGCCTTTAATTCCAGCATTTGGTAGAAGGAATTATTAACATCAGAAATTCAAGGACTCTCTAAGTTACATAAGATTGGTTCAGACTAAAAATGAAACAGAGCCAGGCAATGGAGGTATAATGTAGCATAAATTTTAATTAATCCTCACAATAAAAACCTGGGATCAAATATTTGGGTAAATGCTGAAAGATCAGAGAGGTAAAGAAGCCAGCTACGAGAGAGACTTCTTATTTCTATCGAATTCTCAGACCAAAGCAAACCAAACTCCTGTCTTTTCTCACTTTATATTTTTCTTTCCTCCCAGCCATATCACTTCCTGTTTCTACCTCTATAGCACTGGGATTAAAGTTGTGCATGGATTGGCACTTAAAAACCCATTCCTTACAGAGGAACATGAACTAATTCTTGACATTATGATGAAGAAATCTGACTTGCCTGGAGAGGATGCTGAGCTGATCAGTCTTGAGATATCTTACCCTTTAGAGGGAGGGGATGGGAGATGGGGAGAAGGGAGGCTGAACGCTTATTAGGGGGGATTGGGAGGGTGAAGGGAGGAGAGTAGGTGAATACATGGTTAAAAAGAGTTTATTTTATAAATAAAAATTAATAAAAAAGTTAAGATAATAATGTCAGTTAAAATATTTGCAAAGTAAATTATGTTGAGTTAAAAATGTTTAATTTAATAGAACTTCCTTTTTTTCCAAAACAGATGTGTACTTCTCAATACTGCAATCAAATGCATGAGTTACCAAGTGATAGGATTAAAGATGTGATCATCTATCGCGGTAAAAATTCGCTGCGAGATATGTTTTAAATGGGGTTTATTTTGTGAAAATCATTTACAAAACAGCGACGGTTTTAAGAGAAAAAGGAAAGGATAAGGTTGCAGCGCATCAGAGCCTTTCGAAGTAAAACTCCTCATCCCCACACCATACGTCCGAACTCCCGCACAGCTGGGCCGAACTGCGCACCCGGTCGGGAACTCTCGCGAGAGAATGACGGCTTCCTGTCCTTGTCCTCTCCCTTGAAGGTCTACTTCCAGAATCCTTTCCAGTTAACCACGCCCCACTCGTCTCCAGTCCTATGATGCGATCATTCACATATATAGTTCCTGATTTCCCGCTACATCTCCCCATTTTGTCTAAATAGGAAGGTTCTAAACTAGGTATAAAACTACATACTATAGGGATCATCATAAGACAGTGTCTGGGAAAGACAAAGGTACTAACATAAGTGAGGTCAAACTACTGCTAACAAACAACAACTACAAAGTACAATTTAATATCTAAAATGTTGATACGAGAAAATGCACAGGGATTGCTTTAAGGCTGTTTATCTTAAACAATAGAGTTCTAACACTTGAGTGTCTTTGCTGAAATGTGAAGTAATAACAACCTCAACTATCTAATCTTCAAC
>PVIH01021376.1:5445-29992 GCA_004025045.1 Sigmodon hispidus | reverse complement strand
ATCCTAAAATTCACAGGCAAATGGATGGATTTGGAGAATATCCTCCTGAGCGAAGTATCACAAACTCAGAGAGATAAGCAGGGGATGTACTCACTCACTAGGGGTCTCTAAACAAACAAACAAGAAAAAAAAAAAGCCAAACATGCCCAAGCGGCAAACCACAACCACTGAATAGCTTGGGATCAGAAACACCCTGGACAGACCCTTCAAACCCCAGTCCATCTATAGGAACACCTGACTCACTCTTGAGGGAGGGGGGACAAAACTGGATTTGGCTGGGAGTGAAGACTGATCCAAGCATTGTTGGGCCAGTGTGACCATAGGACTGTCTGCTCCCTGCCAAGGGAGGGGATGAGGAGTTGCAGAGAAGAAAAATGATCAGATGGGGTGGGAGGGGGAAGAGACCTTCAATAAGGATATACAGGGATGGAAAAAAAAAATCAGAGGGAAAGCTGAACACAAAGAAAATATCTGTGTAGTAATCTTATTTGCATTTCCACCCTTGGTAAGCCATGCTTATGATTATTATCCTCTGTATAGTTATTGTTAACTCTTCGGCATTTTTTGTTTAATTCTTTTTACTTTTTTTTTTTTTTGGATAAATACAAAATAAAAAAAAAAAAATATGTGCCCCGACTACCTGGCCACTATAGCTAATTCTTATTGTGGCTGACTATGTCATCTGATCTTCAGGTAATCTTTATTTGTTTAGATCACAAACAATATATCCCCAGATGGCTATGTGGGCCAGGAATAGTATTTGTTAAGATATAATTTGAAACCAAAATATCCAATAAAATCTTATAGATATTTATGAGAAAGAGTAAAGAAATACTACATTAGGGGTTAACAATCTGTGAATAACTGTCAATTATATTCTCCTCCTCCAGATATGTGACTTAGATGTCATATATAGGGCTTGGAATTTTGGTTTATTACCCTCATGTGGTCATAGTATTAAATACAATCTGCTGTAAGTTTCTCTTATGATGGTTCATGGATATAATCCATTTTATGTGAATAATAAAAATAATGAGGAGTAGATTTAATACTATGTCTTTTTAGTAAAAATAAAAGTTTTAAGTTCTTCCTTAGGGCCTATGACCTACCTATAGATTATTAGGTTGACAATAGTATCAAGTATATATATGTATAGTTGTAGTCCAAGATTCAAGTTTAATGAGAAAATACTTTGTTATTTCCACAATGTTCAAACCAATATTACACCAGTGACCAGATATAGTGTCTTTTATAGTCATATAAAAGTTATATAGGTGTTACATATATGGTCTTGTAGTACTCATTAAGAAATTCCATGATGATTTCCATAACGTCAGTTTTTACTCACTATTAGTAAATTAGTATTAAATTTTCCAGGCATGTACAGCAGCAAAAGGTGTCATCTTTTATTTAATTTTATTCTTCCAATATTTTTCCTCACATTTTACTAATTGCTATGCTATAAAAATAATCTGAAAGATTTGAAATTTACTTATTGGTGAAAGTATTAAAAATATTTCTCAGATTTTAGTGATTCATCTTTTGAGAGCTTTTTAAATTTTACATAATTTTTAATCTGTGGTATTATTTTTGGTGTTTAATATTTTGAGTTCATTGTGCTTTCTAGATACTAAACTTCTCTGTCAGGTGTGTATCTGACAGATTATTCCCTCATTCTTAAGTTGCCTTTTCACTAAAATGGTAACATTGGCCAAAGAAAAGATAATTCATTTTATGAGATCCATTCATTAATTATTGGTTATGCTTACATATTTGGGCCAGTTTAAAAGGTCTCTCCTGTGTCCCTGAGTCAAAGTGTATTTCTCTTTTTTAAAAAAAAATATTCTTTTATTAAAAATAGATTCCTCTCTTATACAATTATATCCTAAGCACAGTTTTCTCTCCACTCTTCTCAGCTCTCCCCACCTCCCCATCTCCTCTCTAACATCTATCCACTGCCCTTCTCTTTCTCCCTTTCAAAAACAACAACCAAACACGACAAAAAAAAGATACAATTAGAAAAGGTGTTAATCCTGTAATTTGCTACAGAAAAACCACTTCTACTATTTTGGCCAAATTTAAACAAGCTTTTCATAAAATTTTAAATACTGACCACGATAAAATTTGGTCAGGACCACCCACCACTTATTGGTCAGTGCCACCATCTGGAAATTTTACAGCTGTGTGGCTACAAGACACATATGTTGTTGGAGGTTATATGAACAAAACATGACTAAACTAGTGTTTCTAGTGTTGTAAAGAGACACCATGGGACTCTTATAAAGAAACCATTTAGTTCGGGTGGGTCCCTTATACTTTGAGAAGTTCAGTTCATTATCATCATGTTGGGGATCCTGTAGCAATGCAGATAGAAACTGTGTTGGCTACATCTTGATATGTATACCGCAGGAGTCCAAGTGTATTTCTTGGATTCTCACCCATCAAATTCAAGATATCCAGCATTCTGTTTTGGCTTTTGATCCATTTGAATTGAGTTTTGTGCAGGGTGAGAAATAAGGATCAAGTTTACGTCTGTATGCAGCAATGCAGTGTGATCAGCACTATTTGTTGACTGTGCTGTTGTTCTCATCAAACCTACATTTGGTTTTCATTTCTAAAAGTCCCATATATACTGTAAGAGTATAGCATGTATATTTCTTTAGTTCAAATGTATTAAACAATGGTTGACTTTGATGTAAATAACATGTTGTTATTATTATTATGACCGTAGTATAATATGAAAGATGGTATTGACTTCATAATGGGTTTTGTTATTGCTTTTATTCTTTAAGATTGTTTAGACTAATTTGTGTTAGTTTTTCATATGCAATTTAAGACTTTGTATAGATAAATTTACTGGAAATTATTCTGACTCTATGAATCACTTTTGATAGTATGGTAATTTTAAGGATGGTAATTTTAATAATATCAATTATAACAATCAATGAGCATGGTATATCTTTCTATCTTCTGGCATATATATATATACACATATATATATTAAAATTAGAAATAATTTTTTTCTGTTTTTTCTTTTTTTATTTTATTATTATGAACAAAGAAGTCACCCTTTCTATCCTTGTATATTCTTATTCAAGGTCCCCTCCCCCTCCCACCACATCAGGTCATTCTCTCTTTTCCACAACTCCCCATCCCCACCCTGGACAGGCAGTCAAAAGTCCCAAGGTCCCAGGGTCCCAATATTGCTTAGTTCAGCTTCCACTCCTGGCAGATACAGCTTTCTCTCCCCAACCTCAAGATTGGGTCAGATTTTCCTCTAGGGGGAGTGGAAAAGGGAATTCTCAGCAGAAGAATTCTGGTATATTTTTATATTAATTTTTGCATTGGATTAGTATTTTTATTGTACACTTCCACTTTCTTGGTAAGATACATTGAGATTCTTATTTTTTGAGGTTATTATGAGTGCTATTATTTCCTTTTTGTTTTTTAAAGCGCTATCCTCATATATAAACTACAGTTTCTTCATTACATATTCTGAAAAACATTGTCCTTTCGTGTTTATGGCTTATCATTATAATCCCAACGTTTATTTTGAAATATTTCTTTCTTTTATTCATTGCTGCACACTTCAACACTAACCTAATATTTAGCTTGTAATTACCTTTTTTTTGCCAACTAGAAGTTTATCTGTTCTGAAAGAGTTCTGTACCTTTTAATATGCTTGAAAATATTATACGTTGTATTTTCTTTTTTTGTTTTGTTTTGTTTTTTGTTTTTTTATTTTTTTTTATTTTTCCTTCTTTATTTTGTATTTACCAAAAAAACAGTAAAATGAATTTAAAATGCAGAAAAGTTAACAATAACTATAAAGAGGATAAGAATCATAAGCATGGCTTATCAAGGGTGATAATGCAAATAAGATTGCTACACATATATTTACTTTGTGTTCAGCTTTCCCTCTGAATTTTTTTTTCCATCCCTGTATATCCTTATTCAAGGTCCCTTCCCCCTCCCACCATGTATGGTCATTTTTCTTCTCTGCAACTCCCCATCCCCTCCCTGGGCAGGGAGCAGACAGTCCTATGGTCCCACTGACCCAATAATGCTTGGATCAGTCTCCACTCCTGGCCAAATCCAGTTTTGTCCCCCCTCCCTCAAGAGTGAGTCAGGTGTTCCTATAGTTGGAGTGGGGTTTGAAGGGTCAGTCCAGGGTGTTTCTGATCCCAAGCTGTTCAGTGGTTGTGGTTTGCAACTCAAAATAAAAAGATAATCTTTTATATTTAGCATAAAATATTGCTAGAACTGCAAATGAACATAATGTCACATCCTGTACTAAATAAAGTAATATTTTGTTGTTGTGTTATATGAGATGAAAATGACCTATGTGTACAGTGTTTCAAAGCATTTCAATGCACAGTGAAATATTAAAGAACACAACGTTCTTTTCCTCACAATTTTTGAACTTGATTATGTACTCCTCTTGGGAATTGCAAAGCATCTGTCTACAGGTATCTCAGGTGCAAAGAGTCACGATCCCCTTTTTGTTTTCCATACATGAGCAGTTGGAAGTCTAGTTTTCATGTTTACTTTTGTAGGAAAATGTAAATATCTACAAGCTTGACAGATAAGGACATAAAAATGATAGGCAAACATATTAAAAGCACTAGGAAGAAATTACATATGAATTTATATTAAATGTAAATAGTAGGAGCCATGCAAACTCTTCAGGGAATCGTGCTTAGGAATAGCATGAATGGCTCTCCTTCCAGGAAGACTTCTGAAAACCCTGATAACTTGGCAAAGATATGTTTACAGACTGCTGCATAATTTCAGGCATAAGACCAGGAGCCTGTGTGCTACATGCTCTCATTGCTTTCCCTATGCTAGCCACACAGCTGGCCTGAAATACTTACAATAGATCATAACGTTTAATTTTATATATTTGCAGGACTCTTCAGGAACAATGATTTTAATCAAAAGAGCTTTACAAAAAAATAAAGTAGATAGTATCAGGAATTAGTGGAAATGTTCAAGACACAGGAAAGGAAGTAAAATAATGGAAAACCACTATTTTCCATTTTTTAATAATTATGTCACTATCCCAATGTCAAGGGAGATAAATATAAGGACAGACAAATTTCAAGAAGTAGATTTTTTTTTATTCCCACGATTTACGAGGCTGAGGCAGGTAGAATTCTGTGTATTGAAGACCATCCTGCTTGAAATACCGAATTTCAGAACAATCAGGAATATATACTGTAGCCTGTCAAAAAAATAAAAATAAAAAAGCAATGCCTCCTTAATGCTAGTCACTCTTATTTATATTTTTGTTATTGTCTTCTGTGGTTCTTAGAATTGACTCTGTGACTTTAAAAATATATTTTATATATATTCATAGCCACAGCCATTATACAATTATTTGTGTTCTGCTTTGGCAGATGTTTAGTAGATAATTTTCTAAAATATTATAAGTACATGATTGCCATATGTGATGATGAGCAAAGCACAGATGAGTCTTAACATCTTAGATTAGATGAAGGTCAGATATTCATAATATTATCTTTCCCCATTGTAGATGCATTAATTTTATTGTGCCTGTCTGAATGGCTCTGAAATATTCTTTTATGCTTGAATGTTTATACTACAGAAACCCTGGCATCATAGCAAAACTAACCTGGACTTTTTTTCTTAGGCTTTCATAGAATGGTTGACATTAAATTACATTCACCTTATCTGTGTTTTTTTGTTGTTGTTGTTTTCTGCATAATGAAATTGATTTCATGCCATCATCTGCAGTTGTCACACTGTTTGACAGGAAATAAGATGGTAAAATGTAATTATAAAAAAGAATACTTTACAGTTTTTGGTTATGGACTTTAACCTTTTTAGTATTCTGAATTTCAACAGATGGTCATTTTGCTCTTCCCAACAGGGGTTTTAGATTTTAAATAGGAGAGAAATGTCCATCCAATCAAATTTAGACCTCTGAAAAGGTCAAATTAGTATAGTACATGGCAGTTATTCTCGGAATGTATTAAACATTAACAATCTGACAGCTTATTCTTTTGACACAGTGTAAGACAACTTTCCACATGAGAAAGCTTTCAACAAGAAAGAAAAATGCAAGTCATTTGACATTTTCTGTTACAACCTTTGCTAACACACAAATCACAGAATAACCTCTAAATACTGGATTATTATTTTTCTTTAAAAAATAGTAGAGATTAAAATTTTCACCAAATACTAACATTAAACCTATATTTTTTGTGCATGTACACACAAACACACCCATATATCTGTGAAGTGAATAATGAAATTTACACACAAATATCTTTTTTAAAAATAAAAATACATGGTTTTAAAAGTCAATAATATTAATTTTAATTTTAATTTAGTTAATTCTCTTTTAATTGCTATAAGTAATGGAATTGCATTGTGATTTTTGGCAAACACATAAATTTTGCAATATTTAAATTTTATTGAACATTTATACTTCAATCATCTGCTTAGAATAAACTAGAGAAATAGTTCTTTCTAATATTGGAACTATTTAAGTTCATCTCAGAAAGTACTGACAAAATAAATCATGAGTGATAGATAGGTAGATAGATAGATTGATAAGTTACATAAAAAATAGATAGTAGATAGTCGATAAACATTAATCTTAACAACATAAATTTAAAATATTTAAAAAATTTATATGAACCTACACTTTCCCTCCATATAAAGTATTATATCTTAGTGTGAATTTAATATTTTGATAAGAAACTCCACTATGCATGCTAATCATAGAATATTACTAGATCATGAGGGGTTGTGGGGTAAGCACTAAGTGAGAGCACTAATATGTTCAATGTTCCTTAAGTTTATGTAGAGAAATTAAGGCAATTAGAAAAGGAATGGATTCAACTAAGGGGTAAAAGAGAAAGTAGAGGCCAACGTTTAATCATTTTGTTTGGTTTCCTCATCTAGTAATAATAATGAGAGTGGGGATTAAAGTTGCTTCAAATAGGATATAGAATATAATTATTCCACTTGCAGAAAATGTGATAATAAGTAAAATTTGAAGGCTGATGAGTAGAGAAATATATGTTTTTTTATTTAATTCGGATTTTTTTCCTTCTTTATTTTGTATTTATCAAAAAAAAAACAGTAAAAAGAATTTAAAATGCGGAAGAGTTAACAATAACTATACAGAGGATAAGAATCATAAGCATGGCTTATCAAAGGTAGAAATACAAATAAGATTGCTACTCATATATTTTCTTTGTGTTCAGCTTTCCCTGTATATCCTTATTCAAGGTCTCTTCCCCCTCCCAACACATCTGGTCATTTTTCTTTTAAATGATTTTGGCTTGCAAGCATTATAAGAGGCAGAAGTCAAGTGGTTAAAATTAATAGGGGTATTGATAGATGGTCTGTGAAGACGACAGTGGGAAAATTGATGCTGTTCCCAGTTTATTGTCAGAGTGAGGTTAGAGAGATTAAGTTGATAAGAAAGCTATAGGAGGTTACAAAGATTCAAGTATATTTGTTGTCGGAAAATCAAGTGAGGGGGAGGAGTATAAGGGAAGGGAAGATAATTTTTAGAATTGGAGCAAGTTTAAGTTTTGTACGTAGTCTGTGCTGTATGTATTGGAGACCATAACTAGAAGGGCTATACCAATGGCTGCTTTACACGCTGCAAATACTAGAATTATGATAGTTTAATTAATTACTTAATTTGCATGTATGCACAAGGCTGTGGAAGTCTGTCTTTGAAAATTCAAAGACTGACTTTAGAAATACATACTTTCCTTGTTTAGGTGGGTCATGATATCAAACTCATATCATAAGATTTAGCTTCAAACTCATTAATACACTGATCCATCATTCTAACTTTTATGTTTTTCTTTCTGGATCTTTGGATAAATAGCATTTATCCATTATCTGTTTATGCATAAACTCATATTTTTAATAGAATAATTTTGTATGAATTTTATCATTCATATAACAAAATGCTATTAATGTAAGTTATATTACATATTAGATCTATAGTATAAATCATAAGATAAACACTATATTACATATCAGATCTGTAGCATAAATAATAAGATACTTCACATTTTACTAGAAGATGAAATATATGAAAACTCTAAGACCTGAAGCATAAGAGAAGCTGTTAGCTTAGAATAGGAATCGTAGTGAGAAGGCAGCACAGTGATTGTATGGAAGGAACAAACACAGATGATGAAAGTTTTTGTGGAGATCATCATGAAAATCTTCACTTTTCTTTCTCAAAATAAAAATAAATAAAAAATAAGAAGCACATAAATGTAGTAGATGCTTATGTATAAAGTAGATATTGTCAGAAATGTGTTAATGAAATCTTTTTGTAATCTTATAATAGGGAATACTTCTACATGAACAAATAAAATTCTGTGACGGAGCTTTGATGCTTTGTAAGGACACTTTAGAAATAATGAAATCTTTTTAAAATCTCTCACTTATTGTAAGAGATAACTAGAAGCATTGTGCTGAATGTAAAGTAGGTCCAAAGTATGTTCAATATGTCATATATTATACATTTAAAAAGAAAAAAAGAATGAACTTGATTATAAACTGCTTCAGTAAGAATTCTGTTCGAAAGCATGCATTCAATGTGAGATTATGGGTAGAAGAAATGAGGAATAGAGTGAGTATAGAATCCACAAAATAGACTGTAAGAAATTTAAGGAATGAATTAGATATTGCCAAATAAATCAAGATTTATATAATTTTTGTATTCAGTTTATGAGATAGTTTTCAAAGGAAGAAGTATGACTACTAAAGTAAAACTGAGTATATGCTGAGAATAAAGAAATAAAATACTATAAGAATATATATTTATATTAACTGATACAATTTTATGTATATTTTTATTTATTTTTGGTGATTTTACATAATGCACCACATCAAACTCAGTTATCAGTTCTCTCAGATTCATACCCACTCTCATGATCTTCCAATTTACAAAAAAAAAAAAAGCCCATTCATGCTGCTTATTTAATTACTGGAGCATAATTAAACTCCCTGTGGCTATCCCATTAGAAAAAATGAGTTCTTCCTCACCCATACCCTGCTAGATGCCATCAATGCAGAAGTGACACACTGTGTCATTTAGCTATGATCTAGTCTTGAGCTCTTGTATACAATGACATTTTTTTTAAAGTCCACTAATGAGTGGGTACATCCCCTGATTCTCTTTTTGGGTTTGTGATACCTCACTCAGGAGGATATTCTCCAATTTCATCCATTTGCCTGCAAATTTTAGAATATCATTTTTTTTAACTGCTGAATAGTACTACATTGTATAGATGTACCACAAATTGTTAATCCATTCTTCAGTTGAGGGGAATCTATATTGTTTCCAGGTCCTTGCTATTATAAATAATGCTGCTGTGAACATAGTTCAGCTAATGCTTTTGGGGTGCAAATGTGCATCTTTAGGGTATATGCCTAAAAGTGGTATTGCTGCATCCTTGGGGAGATTGTTTCCCAGTTTTCTGAGAAATCGCCATACTGCATTTCAGAGTGGCTGAACAAGCTTACACTGCTGCCAACAATGGAGAAGTGTCCCCCTACTCCACATTCTTTCAAGCATAGGCTATCATTGACATAATACTATGATTATATTTTTCTACATCATTGACTTCGTTTAACTTAATATTTCAGTAACTTTATTGCATCAATTTTCATTATTTCTTTTTTAAGCTTTATTTATTTATTATGTATACAGCATACAGAAAATGGTACCAGACACTATTCTAGATGATTGTGAACCAGCATATTGTTACTGGAAATTGAACTCAGGACCTCTGGAAAAATTGTCAGTGCTCTTAACCTCTGAGCCATCTATCCTGCCCTAATTTTCAATACTTCTAAGTTGATCGTCTTTATTTTGCTGAACACAATATAGCATGTTATTCGTTTAGTACACATATGTAAAATTTATCATATATTAGGAGAGAAGAATTAAAATTTTGAAAATATGCAATTTTATGTAGTTAATATATCTAGCAAAAATGCCAACAAAATAAGCTATAAAGAAGGGAGTTCAAAAAGAAACCCCATGGAAGATGGGGGGGGCAGGGTGATAGGAGTCAGAGGAAGGAGAACACCAGGAAAACATGGCCCATCTAATCAACTAAAGAAGCCTCATATGGGCTGAGAGAGAGAAAGAGAAGCAGCAAGGGGCCTGCATGAGTCTATATCAGGGCTGCTGCTTGGGACACATTCCCTTTTACAAAATTGCCTTGTCAATCCTTGATAGAAAGGAGTTTGTCCTGGCTTATTTTATCATTTTTTGTCTTGTTTAACTAACAACTCCTGGATATCTGCTCCTTTCTGCAGAAGAAATGTAAGGGGAGAGGACCTGGGGAGGTGGAAGAGGTGAGGGTTCTGGGAGTGCAGCCTGTGGTCAGAATGCACTGTAAGAGATTAAAATCTATCTTCAATTAATGAAAGGGGTACTTAAAATCCAACACAGCTAATTGATTATACACTGAAATATTGTCTTCACTGGATTCAGTTTTCATGACATTTTATTAAAACTGATCTCCATGATGTATCCCACGAGGAAAAGTTAAAGGCAAATAAAAAACTACCACCCCAAATTTGGTAATGTTATAATTTTTCACTTTTATATAAAAAATAAATATTATTATAGGGAAATGCAGTTTGATTTGTTCTTTTCTTGCTATAAAAGGTAGTATTTTGCTTGACATATTAATGTAAAATGAACGATATGACCTGATATATATGTGTTCACTTATTTCTGTTGTGAGATTGCTTAAGTAATTGTATTCTATTTACCCTGTATTGTCTGAGTAGATATTTTCTGAATGTTTTGGTAAACACATATTAATATATACACAAATCATAATGTAAGCAAATATATATTACAAATATATATCTAAAATATATACATTATGTTTACATATGAAGTTCTATTCAGATATTGTTTTTGTAACAGCATTTACAGAGTCAATACATCCAATTAAGAGTTTGCAAGCACCACTGAACTTGTGTTTATACAAACAGATTAGCATATTCTTGGCTGTCTACAAGTTCAAAAAAATCTTAATACTAGAATCTAGTTTCTGTTTTAGATTTTGACATCGAAAGCATTTGCTGTATTTTTTATTTTCTGCAACAGTTTACCCTTTTATATGCTTTGTAAGTAAATATGTTTAGATTTTGCTGTTTATTAGTTGAAAGATTGCCATCTTGTTAAAGTGTAGGTTATATTTTTGAACTTGTACCTTAACTATCTCATTTGTTTATAATCAGAAGAGAGCCATTCTTGCTTCTATGCCCTTCCTTGTATGCTAAATTATTAAGAACCCTGGGCCTAGAAATGATGGTCATTAGAAAAAAGGAAATTTTTTTGTACTTAGAATATTTGCTTAATTGAAAATATGTATGAGAATTGTTTCTCATGCTAAAATAATAAAGTGGTGATCGCTTACTTAATTGCCTCTCCCCTAAGTTTTTAATTAGCAAATATTTATTTTTAGTAGGGCTCATTAATTCCTATAACCATTCAGTAGCTATTAATACATTTGTAGGCAACCTGTGTTATTGATTTTTTTTATATATGTTATGGTAATATATATAGTAAGTCAGTATTATTTTGAAAGTAAAATTTAATATAGTATTTTTATATTTTGATTAAAAATTGTCATAACATTGAATCAATTTACTTTAAGTTTCACACCTTTTGCCTTTTTTTCAAATAGAAAATTTTAAGAATTTTTTTATTAATTTTACACACCAACCATAGATCCCTCTCTCCTCCTTCCTGTTCTCTCCCTAGCTTTCCTCCCACCCCACTTCTATCCTTTTCTTCAAAAGGGTAAGGTTGCCCATGAGAAGTGATCAATTACTTCTACATTCAGTGGAGACAGGGCCAAGCTTCTCTCCCCTGCGTCAAGGTACAGCAATGCTTTCTGCTGTAGAAAGCCAGCTTATAGAACAGAAATAAATCCTGATCCCATTGACTGGGATTGCTTATACAATCCAAGCTACACAATTGTATCTTATGCAGAGGACCTCATTGGTCTCATGCAGCTCCACAACTAAAGTTCATGAGTTCCCAGTGCTTTGATCCAGTTAGTTGTCTCTGTAGATTTCCCTCCATATTCTTGACCCCCATGCCTCCTATGTTCATATAATTTCTCTTCCCTCACTTTGACTGGACTCCTGTAGCTTTGCCTGGAAATTGATTGTGGATCTCTGAATCTGCTTTCATCTATTACCAAATGAAGGCTCTATTATAACAGTTAGGGTATTCACCAGTCTGGTTACCAAAGTACGCCAGGTCAGAAACCCTCTCCATCATTGTTAGTAGTCTAAGCTGGGGTTATTTTGGTGGATTCCTAGGATTGTCCTAGCACCAGCTTTCTCTCATACCCAATATACTTTCATTGCTCTCCCTCTTTATCCCTCCCCAGCTCAACCATCCAATTCCCCCATATGTTCATCCCAGATTCTCTCCCATGCAATACAGTCTTACACCTGTCAAAAGAGCAAGATTAAAAACACTGATGACACTTTATATTAGAGTGGATTTGAAAAAAGGGGAACACTCCTCCTCTGCTGGTGAGAATGCAATCTGGTACAGCCACTCTGGAAATCAGTATAGTGACTTCTAAAACTTTGGAATTAATTTACCCAAAGACCCAATGATACCACTATGGGGCATATACTCAAGGGATTCATAACCTTACCACAAGGACACTTGCTCAGCAATTTTGTAGCAGTATTATTTGTAATAGCTAGAATGTTAAAACAATCTCAATGGTCCTCAAGCAAAGAATGGATGAAGAAAACGTGGTATATGTATACAATGAAAAATTACTTAGCTGAAAAAAAAGACATTATGAAATTTTTAGGCTAATGGATCTAACTAGAAAATATCACCCTTAGTGAGTAAAACAGACCCAGAAAGATAAACTTCATATGTGCTCACTCATAAATGGATACTATATATAAAGCAAAGGATAACCAGATTATAGCCTGCATCACCAAAGAGGTTAGCTAACAAGGAGGAAAGAAAGAAGGACTCAAGTGTCTCTCTGGGGAGGGGAAATAGATGAGATATCATGAGCAATCTAGGGGTAAGGGAGGGGAAGAGAGGGAAGGCAATAGGGAATGAGAGCATGAGGAAATGGGCTGGTTAAGCTGGGGAAGGAATGAAGAAGGAGTACAATAAAGAGATGTCTTGACAGAGAGAGACATTATTGGCTCATGGAGAAAGCTGTTATTAAAACAATTCTAGAAAACCAAAAATAAAAGAGATATTCCAAATAGACTAATAGCAAAAGTGGAAGAGGTACCTGAACTGGCCTTTTCCAGTAATCAGATTGGTGAATATCCAAACTGCCATCATAGAGCATTTTTGTTATCTTTCATTGCAAAAATCACTACACTTAAAGGATAAATTACCTGAAAATACATGACTTTTCTACTAGAAGTTATATCCTTTTGAAAAACTAACTTGAGACAAAACTGTTATAAACTTTTCTATTGTTTTAATTGAAGTTTAAATGTGTATCATTGTCTCAAAGACACATGATATTCCCATTCTTTTTAAGTCTATAAATGTGTTCAAAACCTTCTGTATGACAGATATTTCACAGCATTCTGAGTACATGCTGCCAAACAAGGCCTCATACACACAAAACTTATATTCCAACTTAGAAATCACAAATCAGTACATAAAGCTATAATAATTAAAATATGAGTACTTATAAAACAAAATATATAGCAAATAAGTTATAAGTTTTTCCATATAAAGTAGGTTACAACTTAGATATTAAAGAGAATATATATGTCTAGCTAGGAACTCATTTATTTAAAGATTCAAAATGTTTCAAGAGATAAAGACAAAAAACTAATAAGGAAGAACTGACATTTTATGTACAAAGCAAATTTAAGGCACTACAATTCTGTTATAGATTTTAAAATTTATTTATACTTTTCAAACTTCAAAGTTGTTACTGTTTCTGTATTTCATATTGAAATAAAGAAAGACATTTATTATCTATGGTTGAAAATAGAACTGTGCAAAGAAGATGCAGCATTACTTTGTTATTAAAATGACACCATGATAAAACTACTAGATTGACATAATGTGCATCATGTATGAATATATATTGTACATATTAGTTTAGTTTTTTAATGTGATTGTGTAACTGAACTCTCATTAATATTGTAAAAATGTATACAAGGAATTCAATAAAATTATTAGCAAATTCAGTACTTAACGATCTTACTCTAATATTATAATTTTTATATTTGTGTACAAATAGTGGGGTGGAATATAGAAAGAAATGAGAGTTGTGTGCATTTATTTTCAATTTTGTATCCTGTAGTAAATGGATTTAGCTTCAAAATAAGATGAAAATATTGAAGTAATTTCTTAGTGTTTATGTAGAAATATAAAGTTGGTTGAATTGTTTCATTAAATAACTAAAGACAGATAAATATTTTTGGCTAATTAATTGTTTATGAGACCACTATGCAGGATTGCTGTTACCAGCCAAAATGGTTCTAGCATTACAAATATAACTCTATCCAATTCATTTGTTAAGATTCTTTCTATTTTAATGAAAGTTTATCATGCTCTACATTTTAACCATATTTTGGATTTTCAAGAATCAACAATTATTAGAACAATAATTCTTTTTAATAAATAAAAATTCACATGTCAATTGGAAGGTTATAAAATGTGTAATTCAGATTTAGTACTTTAAGAAGGTATACTTACCCAGTCTTAATATTATGATGAGGAAATTGAACTTGCCTGGAGTGAATGATGAACTGATCTTCTTGCCCTTACTGGGGAGTATATGGGGGGATGAGAAGAAGAGAAATGACAAGGATTGGTTGGGAGAGGTAGGGGGTTTTAACAAGGGGATACATGGATATAAAATGAACCTTTTTTTTCTACAAAAATAGAAAATACATAAATAAATAATTAAATAAATAAATAAATAGACGTACTTGGATAAATGGTTCATCTATATACACATCTCATGAGAATTAGTGAACACAATATCAGGAAGAAAGGAAGAGTGATTTGTTTTAATAAGCTTTGCTTTGTCGATCTCAAAGACTCTTCTCTGCATTTGTAATATAAAGCCACAATGGCATTTCGTTTAATTTTATTCACAGTGTTTTGAATTACTTGAAATTATAATTTGGATATCATAGTTATTTTATTTTATTTCAACCTTGAGTCATCTGTGCTTTTTGGTAGGAAAACACAGCCAAAACAGATTTCGAAGTGCTGATTAAAAAACTGTTTCGAAAGGCTTATAATTATAGAAGCAACTTAGGTTTATAAATTAGATCACACCTACATAATATTTTCAAATGAAATAAAATACCAACTAACAACCTTAATATCACATAGACAAAAAAGAATTTCACATGATATATAACAATATTTTTATTTTAAGAAGCATGGGCTTGTATAAAATCATGAATAAATAATAATAAAGTATTATTAAATTTATTTTTTTTAAACTATCTTATCACTTCTAATTGATTTTTTAATTAAAATGATTTTACATGTAAAATTTACATGTAAAAAAAACAATTGATAACCATTTATGGTATATTAGGAGCCCAATATATGTACAGACATCCACACTTAACAAAGGTATCTGATGGTATAATCATTATCATCACCATAAATGTCATCATTAGCAGCAGTAGCATTTTCATTGCAAGTAGTTAATACATAATTTCTAGGAACTATTTAATTTAAACAAATATATACACAATGAACTTAAGAATAATTTTTTCAGAGTAATAGAAAAACATAATCAATGCAATACAAACCTATTCCACTGTACTGTGTTGTCTTAATTGCTTTTTATTTTTATATACTGTACTTTCTTAACTGTGTTCCCAGTTTCAAATATGGTAGGTCTGAATGACATTTTAAACTAGAATTGAAACAACATTGAAACCTTCACATAGCAAGATGAGAGTGCACTCTGATGCACACCTTTGTGTTCTAAATCACTTTATTCACCCATCATCTTTCATTGAAATAAGAATGCTTTTGCTTTATTCCAACATGGCCTGTCTAAAAAATGAAGGCATTTGTAAAAAGCACTCCACATTGTTTTGATCTTGAGGATCAATCATACAAGCTATCACTTGAATCTAAAGCTGACTGAGTTTGAAAACATGAAAAATAGGAAGTGAGTGTTAACCGAAGGTGTCTCTTTAATAACAGCCTATGCATACTGCTATCAATCTCCATCATTTGGAACTATAGAGAGGTCTATCTAAATACATCTGTTATTAGACACTTTGAAATATATATATAAATATGAAGAAATATAGAAAGAGAAACCAAGAGTACAGATAGAATGAAGTTATTGTAATATCTAGGCTTTAGATATGCAAGTCAGATCTAATATTTAAATATTATGAACATTACATAAAACAAATAAATAATAATAATGAATGAAAGTGCAGTACAGGAAAATTATATAGTCAAAAATATATAAAACAAAAATTATATTTGTTACCTACTAAATAAAAATATATCCTGGAAAATAAAATATTAAAAATATTAGCATGTTCAGAAAGAAAGTTGAGCACAATGGAAAAACAAGAGAAAATGCTACATTTTGTTTTAGTATAAATAATTCTAGAATATAGCAAAAATACTAATTTAAAAATGAGTTTATGTTTTAATATGTTAGCTGTATTTTCTACATATTATCTGTTGTTAGAAAAAGACAGTAAAGAATTGTGACTAGGAAAAATAGCAACAAATAAGACATTGATTACACTCAACCTATTCATCATCATTAACATCAGAGGAGTATATATTAATAAAAATCATTAATTGATTTATATTTATTTTTATAAATATAAAATTGTTTTTATATATATTACCATATATATATATGGTTTAACATTTGTCACTGGACAACCAATTCAGCTGTTCTTCCACACCTTCAAAAAGGTTTTTTTCTCAGTTATCAATATTTCTTTGTATAATATCAAGGACACTTTGGCAGCCATGTTTGTGAAGATTATGGGGGTGACTTCTCATAGTATAAGCAAACACATTCTAACAGCACACTTAATGATTCTCTGGCACTTAGAACCTTTCTGTCTCCTTTTCAGTCATGTTCCCTGAGGTTTAGACATGAATATCATTTGCAGATATATACTTTGTGGTGGGTTCCACAATTTTTCATTTTTATATCTCATGTACTCTTTGTTATGGTAGCAGACTTTTTCTATTTCTTCTGTTGTTTTATTAACTATACTTAGAATATTCTCAAACTTCTTGCTCTAATGGCATCCTTTCTTTAATGAAAAAAATGAGAAATGAAAGAATAAATTAAAGAGTGAAGGAATATATTAACAAAAGTACTGATTAGGAAATTTTGAAGAACTTTAATAATGTCTACTTAACATTCTGGTGAGAGATTTCTTTCCTCTGAATTCCTTCAGAACTTCTTAACATGTAAGATACTATTTTTTGTAGTCATAAGTAAAAGTATAAAAAAGTGTGAAAAAATGCTATTCATACTAAAGGCACAAGACACAAGAATGAGATCTACACTGCATACAGTTGATCTAACCAAACAATATTAAGACCTATGAAAATTATATGAAATGAAATTTTCATTATCAGAAAAAAGCTTATGGAGGTTCATTCACAGCTATCTAGTACTGTATTTTCTGTTGATATTATTGTCTTATAATGTGAATTCATGTGACATCAGACATATGTCTCAAAGGATTAAATGCTTATTGTCTGTTTATTGTCCAGAAGTTTGGGCTACCATAATTAAGTATTAATCACATAGAGTAGGTGTGACAGTTGCAGGTGTTAATGTCTTCAGAAAGGGCAGTTTAGGTGGTGTGATTATAGCTTCTGTGAATGATGTGATCAGCTCATTTCTGCAAGAGATTTGAGAGAAAACATATCTATATTGGATGAGGAAAAAAAAGCTGATCATGCAGTCTGCAAGGATTCAGCAATAATAGTAACGTGGTGGTTTCTATCTTTTGATTTTCCAGACTGCACAGCAAGGAAACTTTGTATGTCTCTCGTGTGTTTCTCTGTGTATGTGAGTATATTTTGACCCACATGGTTTTGATTTCCATACTATTAGAATGCTATTTTATATAAGAAATAAAAAGGAAGACATTGACATTTAACAGATAAAATTATGAAAACACTTGGCATATACTTAAAAATTTTAACTTTAAAAATTGCCTTTTATGAACCTTCTATTATGTCAGCCTCCATGTGTTTTAAAGACATCCATCACATTTTATCATGCATGCATATGTATGCTATCATGTTTGCAGAGTTTTACCTGTGTTCTTTTATGACATCAGGATGTTATATTAATTTTCATATTTGAAAATTTTTAAATGATTAATAGCAACCTCTGTATATGTGTGAGACATAAATATGTGTCAATGAAAGTCTAATTTACATAATGAAAATTATGTGTATTTATTCTAGCTATTTTTGAAGTCCAATTTTATATATACATGTATAACTCTATCACATAGCTATATGCTCTAAATTCTAAGTTAATATTATTGAATGAATATTGCAACTCTTTAATACTTAATGTACTTAATGTACACTGTTTCTAAAATGTAAATAATTTTATTTTTTACAGGACATGTTTGAGATAGTGATTTAAATTACAATTCTGAGTATTTCATTTATTAAAATTCTTTATCTTAAAAGCAAAGAATAAGAATTTTTAGATTTCAAGGTAGTTAAATTGGTGCTCAAGGGTCCTGAGATCATTGTGCGAACTCATTAAACATTACTTAATTTCAAATTTGGAAGAAAAGCAAGGCTTTCATTTTTCACACATTCTATGGATACTGTTCAAATTCCAAGTCAAATTTTAAAAAGATATTTTGGATATTATGATGGAAGGCAATCTACATAAAGTAGATTTTAACAAATTTAGAAGCATTTTAGGATATGTAGACAGATTTTCTTTAGATCAAAGATGGTATCATTTTAGACCCTTAATATCATATTTTTAAAAATAAAATTTGACAATATTTTAGATATACAAAAATATAAAAGAAATACCTTCATTATTGCACTAGAAAATGCTAAGTATTAACCTATTTTTTTCTTTGTATTGTTCTTTTTGTTTCAATTTTATTGATTTAAGCTGTATGTTTATTTCCTGCCTTCTACTCCTTCTAGGTGCGTTTGCTTCTAATTGTTCTAAGGCTTTCAGCTGCGCTGTTAGGTTTCTAGTGTGGATTTCTATAGGTTTTTCATATAGGCATCTTTTGCTATGAATTTTCCTATTAAGACTGCTTTCATTGTGTCCCACAAGTTTAGGTAGGTTGTGAATTCATTTTCATTAAATTCTAGGGAGACATTTATTTAGTTCTTATTTTTTTCTTTGACCAAGAGGTGGTTCATCTGAGTGATGTTTTCTTTCCAGGAGTTGGTAGACTTTCTGTGATTTTTGGTATTGTTGAACTCTAACTTTAGGCCCTGGTGGTCTGACATGATATAAGGGATTATTTCCACTTTTTGTATCTGTTGATATTTTTGCTTTATGACCAATTATGTGGTCAGTTTTAGAGAAAGTTCCATGAGGAGCTGAGAAATATATATATATATATATATATATATATATATATATATATATATATGCCTTTGCATTTGGGTGGGAGCTTTTGTAAATATCTACTAAATCAATTTGCATCATAATCTCTTTGAGACTCCTTATTTCTCTATTGAGTCTCTGTCTAGTTGACATTTCCAGGGGTGAAAGTGGGGTATTGAAATCTCCCACTATTAGGGTGTGAGCATTGATGTGGGATTTGAGCTTTAGCAATATTTCTTTTACATATATATGCCCTTATATTAGGGGCATAAATATTCAGGATTGAAATCTCCTCTTGACCAATTATTCCTGTGATGAATAAGCAAGTAATGACCAACTTGGTCCCTTTTAATTGCTTTTAACTTAAAGTCTACTTTGTTAGATATTAGAATGGCAAACCCAGCTTGTTTCTTAGGACCATTTGACTAGAAAATCTTTTCCCAATCCTTTACTCTGAGCCTGTGTCTATCTTTGTGTTTGAGGTGTGTTTCTTGTATATAGCAGAAGGATGGCTTCTGTTTTAGTATCCATCTTGTTAGTGCATGTCTTTTTATAGGTGAGTTGAGTCCATTGATATTAAGGGATATTAGTGACCAATGAATGATATTTACTGCTATTTTTGGTGGTAGCTTGTATGTAGTTCCTTTCTCTGGGATTTTCCTCTGTGTGGTTATTGAATGTTTGTGGTTTAATGGGTGTATCTAGGATCCATATTTTGGAGTTTTCCCTCTAATGCTTTCTGAAGGGCCAGATTTGTTGATAGGTATTGTTTCAGTCTGACTTTGTCATAAAATATCTTGTTTACTCCATCTGTGGTGATTGATAATTTTGCTGGGTATAGTATTCTAGGTTGGTAGCCATGCTCTTTTAGTGTCTGTATAACTTCTGACCTTCTAACTTTCATCATTTCCATTGAATAGTCTGTTGTTATTCTGATGGGTCTGCCTTTATAAGTAAGTTGGTCCATTTCTTTTGCAGCTATTAATTTTTTTCTTTGTTCTGTATGTTTTGTGGCTTTATTACGTGGCGAGCTGAATTTTTTGGGGGTCATATCTATTTGATGGTCTGTAAGCTTCTTGTGTCTTTATGGGCATTTCCTTCTTCAAGTTAGCAAAGTTTTCTTCTATGATTTTATCAAATACATTATCTGTGCCTTTGAGCTGACATTCTTCTCCTTCTTTTATTCCTATTATTCTCAGGTTAGGTCTTTTCATGTTGTCTCAGATTTCCTGTACATTTTATGTTATGGCTTTTATTGGTTTTAGTATTTTATTTGACTTATGTATCTATTTCTGCTACTGAGTCTTTCACTTCAGAGATTCTCTCTTCCATCTCTTGGATTCTGTTGGTTATGCATGTATCTTTAGTTCCAGCCTTTTCTTCAAGTTTTCTATTTCCATCTTTTCCTCATTTTGTGCCTTTTTTATTGTTTCTATCTCAGTTTTTAGTTCCTGGAATTTTTTTTTTATATTTTGGTTTACCTTTTCTTGGTTTTCTTTCAAGGATTTGTTCATCTCTTCAATTTTTTTTTTTGTATTTTCTTCTATTTCTTTAAGGGATTTTTTTATATCTTCTTTGAAGGCTTCAATAATCTTCATAAAGGTGTTATTAGTGTTGTTTCCTTCTGCTTCCTCTTCATTGCTCTTTGTTCATGGCTTGTAGTTGTAGAACTACCAGTTTCTTCTGGAGTTGTCTTGTTGTTCTTCATATTATTATATATTTTTGCACTGGCGTCTGTTCATGGCTTCAGTGGTTCATGATTAGGCTTCTCCTAGTCAGTGTGGCAAGAGGGCTTGTATGTCTCCTGTCTCCTCTGAGCAAGGAGTCTGCTTGATCTCTCATATTAACCTACTTTTAGTACTTATTTTCTTATTAGTACTACAGCAAAGATACATTTATCCCTCCAAGCATTTCTATATCTTTTCTTCTATTTTCCTTCATATCAGTGGCCTTATTTTTCATTGTTATTATAAATATACATATAAATACCCTTGAAAGTGATTCATTGACTCCACATCTTCCACATCTCCCTTCCAGACTGATTTCCTCATTTTTCATGTTCTATAAAATCCAATTTTTGCTGCCAGAAATTGTATGAGAATAAGACAATCCCATGTAATATGTGTAAGCTACAAGGGCCACATCTCTAAAGACAACTGCTTACCTCTTTCAGTGTGTTCTCTAATTAGGTTTCCTAGTTTGTGTGTCTTTTACCCACTAATGCTGTAATTCTAATAAGCTCAACCTTGTCAGGTCCTATGTAGTAGATGATCACAAACTTTTTTTCATGCATGTGATAGCATATTATTAAATGTTTCCTTAGGTTTTCGTTTTAATCTTAATAGTAACCTTGGACAGTTTAGAGTTTTATGTGAAAGTCCTCAAACATTTTCCACATATGAATCTAGTTCTATCACCTACTTTCACTTTGTTGTTCTGTCTATTTTTTATTTGCTGTTTAAGTTTGTAATTGGGTTTTATTGGTAGTGAAGATGGTCTTCTGGATAGGAAATATGGTTTTCAGTGTGTTTTATGCATACTGATTTATGTGTTTAAACTAGAGTGCCTTCAGAAGCCAAGAAATTAAAAACAACTATACCTTGAGAGAGATAATGAGAGAAAGGAAAAAATAGAACACACACACACACACATACACACACACACATTTGTGGTAGAAAAAAATGGAGAGGGGAATAACTTGTTAGGTATAGAAAGATAAACTATAGGATGGTACCCAGAAGTCAATTTCATTGCACAGATATATCTTACGTATTAAGTTAGTAGTAAGCAAGTAAAATTGTAATAGGAATTTAAAAAGTACATAAATTTTTAGTGACCTTTAGCTTAGTATGTAGTACATTAAAACATAAAGGAATTACACTAAAGAAAATTGCAATAATACATCCATTTGGATACACTAAACAGATCATACTATTGAGCATTAATCACATTCCATGACAATATTTTTTAAGATGATATTACTATCTTAAGATGTTTTATCATGGCTAAGATTATACTTACATAGCTTAGACAATCATTTTAATTTTAGTACAAACTGCTTATATAACTGGAGAGACTGAGCAGATAGTAATCACAGAGATCTGAATTCCCTCTCAAGAAGAGAAATTACAGGGATGAAACATTATCAACAATATTTTAAAGGTATTACACAAAGATCCATAAGAAAAGAAATTATTGATTTTATAAAAAAAGACATTGTGCACATTCTATGCTTGTAACAATCTTATTAAGTTGTTAAATGGACAGCACACACTGTCTCAGACATGCATGTCATATGCCTTCATTCAGTTCTCCTTTACATGTGGACAAATTAGGACAACCTTAATACATGTCCATCATGGGTGATGACATATCCTACATTAAAGGTTCATTGCAGAGAAAGGCTAGGGCTTCAAGATTTACCAATATGTTGCCCATTATAATTTAAACACAAATTTATAGGAGTAGCATCTTAGAAGCTAAATTTCTGCATTCCGTGTTGTTGTTTTATTTTTTTTAGTTAAACTCAGTTCATTGAGTAATGAACGTCTCTGATGATGCTTGAGTACTGCTCTCTGTGGACAAACATACAAAGTTAAAAGTAAGTGTCAAATTATGTAAAGTTACAAAATAATATCAATAAGTTCAATATAAGGCCCATGAGCTCCTCAGGTATGAATTCTTATTTATATAAGTATCAGATGTGTGTTTTTTCCTTCTAACAAAGACTAAAATTTGAACAGGAAATAGTTGCATATACCATTAACAATAGTGCAACTATCCCAGTGGTGGAAAATTTTTCCCAAGTGAATCATTATCATATCAAGTGAGTCATTTAAGTTTCACCCCTAAATAAGATGTAAACTTTTTTTTTTTTTTGCTTTTGTCAGAAAATATTCATAGCATTTTCTGGAACAATAAAAACTAGCCATCAAGTAAGAAACTTTATGATCAGTATTTACCTTATTTTCCATATCCTATTGCCAAATTATATAGAACCCTCAGTAATAGTGTCATATTTTCAAGTTCCAGGGGGCAACCAAGAACAGTAGCAATACCTTTCCTTCGTTTTGTAATCTCCAAGATACCCTGGACTCAAGAAAAAGTATTTCACACATGGAGATGTGATTTTTATTTGTCAGCCTATTGTTCTGAAAAGACAGTTTCCATATTGTAGGTTAACACCAATTAAACTATTATATATTAAATATGCATACATTTATACATATATGTTTATAATATTATCTCTATAATATATATTTTGATATATAAGCTATGTATATGAATTCCATGATTTTAATATTATATCTGTATATATATAGTTATACATAATAAACATGCATAATATGCATGCACACACAGACACAGACAGACAGACAGACACACACACACATACATACCCACACACACCTTCCCAAATATTCATGGATTGTTGTGGAAGAGAAAACTGAAAGACTGTAGAACCAATGCTAGAGATTGGGAGAACTGCGGCAAAACAGTATTCTCTGGATAGGATTCACTGCAGCTCTGTTTTCTTGCACAGGATGTACACAAGGGCTAGACAGCACATTTTGCTGCGTGAAATAGAAAGGATATTCAAAGCTCCAACAGCTCGCTTAAGAGCTACATAGAATTGGTGGTAGCTACTGGAGGGAGGATCAGTTTATTTTTAAAGAGCATGCCCTCTGGAAGGTTAACCATACTTTAGTTGGTTTCAACACCAACTTGCCAAAAGTTAGCATCTCCAGATTAGTTAGTCTCACGTGAGGAACTTTTCTGACTATATTGATTTATATGAAAACCACACCCGTATTATGGGTCATATCTACCGGGAATAGCATAGGTTTTTTTTTTCTGTTTTTTTTTTTTTTTTTTTTTTTTTTTTTTTTTTTTTTTTTTTTTTTTTTTTTTTTTTTTAT